>PPHD01013346.1:0-17392 GCA_002909625.1 Bambusicola thoracicus | reverse complement strand
CCCCCCCCCCCACCTCGGCACTGCCCCACGCGCCCCCCTACGGCCCCCCACCCCTTACCTTCTCCCTCTCCTGGCCCTGCCCCAGCGGGACGAGCCCGGCCAGCAGCACGGCCAGCACGCAGGCGGCTCGGCACCCCATATCGGGGGCGAGCGGGGGGTGCGGGGACCCCTGGGAAGGCGGCACGGAGCGGTTCGGGCTCACCGACTTCTGCCCGCACCCGGCCCGGCGCCGGGGAAATAGCGGCGGGGCCGCGGGGCCGGGCCAAGCTCCGGCGAGGAGGGGGGGGGGCGGGGGGCCGCGCCGTTAACCGTGTGTGCGCCCTGGGCCGGGCGCTGCGCAGCCGGAGGGGCTCCGAGGTTTTTCAGTTTTTTGATTTTTTTTCCCCTTTAGTTTGATTTACTGCGTTTTGGTTTATTGGGGGGTTTTAGTGTTTGTTTTCTAATTTCTTTCTTTGATTTTTTTCATGTTGGGGTGGGGGGGCGTTGGGGACTGTTGGCAGTGCCACCTCTGCTTGGTGGCCGTGTGTGGCCCACAGGCTGCAATATGAGCACCTGGGGATTAAAATCCTGGTTAATTCAATGGGATTTAAAAGCCCCACCCTGGCAAGGAGCACCTGGGCAAGGTGACACCCTGCTGCCATCCCTGGGTAGGGACGGAGAGTGCAGGGACCAAAGCACTCCATGAGCATCCTTCAGAAGTTAGGGTTGGGCTCTATGGGGTGACCCCGCAGAGACCCCGCTGTGATGCTGCAGTCACCAGCCGAGGGCAGGACCCTGCGGTCCCTTATCCCCTTATCCTTAGGGACAGGAATTTCCAGGGCCCTTCTTGCACGTTCAGGGAATGCAAACATTTACCCTGGGCTGGCTCCAAGGGAAATATCCGCAATGAGGTGTAAATTCCCTTAAATCCCTCCAAATGGCCCGATGAACCGGTCTGGGGAAGCTGGGGGGAGGCTGTGGTCAGGGGGTCACTGACCTGGGACAAAGCGTGGCAGCAGGTGAGCCCTGGGACACAGTGAGTGTCTGCTCACCAACACCAATGCTGGAGTTTACCTTTGCTACAGAGCAGTGCTGGCCAGAGCAGGGCTTCCTCCCAAACCCAGAGCAGTGGAGGGGAAGGACAGTGATGTTGTGGACTCAGGGGAGAAAATCTCCATCCTGTGGCAGGGACACGATGTCCTGGGATGGGGCTGCAGGCTCTGAAAGGGCCCCAGGGTGTGCTTGGGGTCAGTGACAGGAACGTGCCACAGAATGATGGAACACAGCTGGGATTACTTAACTGGGGAAACAGGGTTCAGAGCACTGAACCTCTGGTCCTAGGAACAGAGCAGATAAGTCACGCCTGCAGCAGGGGACAGCTGGCTCAGGGTCTGCTCCCTGCACAATGGAATGGAGGGGACCCTACAGCCTGGCCATGGGGCAGTGTCCCCACAGGTCCCTCTGTGTTCCTCAGTCACAGTGTTCCCCAAAGCTTTAAACACGTGGAGAGGTGGCTTAGCCCTTCTCTAGTCCCCCATGGCAGGGGACGCTCTGGATACAGCAGTGGGGCCGCTGGAGGTGCACTCCCTCCCTCCTATTTCCCATCATCCTTGTATTTATCCCCTAATTGCTGGTGTGGGGCTCCGGTGGGTTTCCAGCTGTGCGCAAGGACTTGGGGCTGTGCTGCAGCAGCGGACGCGTCCCTTCCACACGTCCCTAAATCGCCTCCGCACGCGGGGAAGGGCTGACCTGCTCCTGAACCGCCTTCTTTTTCCCTAAACCAAAACAAAAATAAATTGTTCCTTGGCTCCCGACGCCAGGCCAGCCTCCCCGGGGAGAGCGCTGAGGCACAGGGAAGGATCCAACAAGCTGCGGTCGATGGATCCCCACAGCTGAGTTTGGTGGGACCCCGCATGTCACCCCAATCCGTGCCAAGGTTGGAGCAGCATCCCCCATCCCAACAAGGGGAGTGTGGGACGGGCTGACCGCCCATCAGCCTCCCTCCCCGGGTGTTTTTCTGCCTGCTGCAGATGTTTGGCAGGGGTTGGGGACAGGCAGCCAGCAGTGCTTCCATCCCTGCTACCACCACCTCCGGTGCTGCAGTGGGACAGCAGCATCCCGCCCTGCGTGGCTTTGGGTCGGCACCAGGCAATCCACACCCATCGCCTCCAAATCCTTCTCCTCCGGTAGCGCTCATCCCTTCTGCACATCAGAGGCTGTAGAGACCGCAGCAAGGGACGGGGACCCCGTGCACCTCTGCTGCACCCTGGGAGCCAGCACATGGCCGTGGCAAAACGTCAGCCCCAGCACAACCTCTGAACTTTTGTTCCAGGTGTGCAATCCCCCTTATCACACTCTGGAAGTCCCCCCCCCGCTCTCCCCCCAGCTCTCCCCTCTGCTGCCATTTTGCTTCACGTGGCTCTGAGCTGTCACTGCTCACAAAGCCTTCTTTGCAGAGCTCCACAATGCCTTTCCTGGAAATGTTTGCAATAGGATTCGATCTTCCCAGAAATCTCCACCGCCGCAAAAGGAAATCCCTCGTGCACCCCTGACCCAGGAGAAAAGTGCTCGGGGAGGTGGGAACGGCTGTGTTTTTTTGCTCCCTTACCTCAAGCCAGGCTTCCTCCTCAAACCACTGACACAGCTGTGGCTCCGTCCCTATCCACCTCCTGCAATACTGCTCTGCTTCACACACCGCGGCCGCCCTGCGCATGTCCCAGGCAGCAGCTGCTGGCGGTGGGGTGGGATGGGGGGACAGCAGCAAGGCGGGGGCTGCTCTGAGCCGCAGCACCGTGACCACCACCAGCTGCACGCTGTGACTGCCAGCGAGCGAGGGAGAGAGGGGGAACAAAGGAGAAAGAAATCTGCTTCTTTGCTTCAGTTCAGCAACTTGAGAGGGGAGAGCAATACGAGAACGTCTCCTTGCTCCCTGGGGTCTGTGCTTTCCCCTGACCCCAAAGCAAACCCTGCCCAAACCCAGAGGATGTACCTCCGCAGCGGTGAACACAGCGTTTAAGCAACCGTTCCCACATCCCAGCCTGATTCAGCTCGCTGCTTACGTACTTTCTCGTGTTGAGTCATGCCAGGATGCTGGTCTGGCCGCAGGCTCCTGTCCCACACATGGCAGCCCTGGCCCTACGTTGCACCCAGCGCAGGGGCTGCACTGCAGCACGGGGCTGTGCCAATGGGCTCATGGAGGGGCAAAGGTTTGGGAAGCCGTGGCAAAGCGCTGCGCCCTGAAACCAACCATGTGGACAGAGCTGCATGACACATATATAGACATACAGACATAAACGTATAGAATAAAGTCAATTTATTTTCTACGAGCTTATTTGGTCTGGCAGTACCTGCGGGGGAACCCTCTGCTGCCTGTTGGATAGGAAGGCACAGGGGAAGCCAACACCACGCAGGCAGGAGCTGCCCACACTCCTCTGTCCCACTGGACCCATAGGAACTGAACCCCATAGAGTTTCCTGGAATTCCAGTCGATATCTGACACATGGAACCACTGGTGCCAGCTGCATTCCTGCTGGGATGGGCTCCTGCAGCAATGCTTTCAGCAGTGTGGATCAGAAGCCACATCCGTCATCTGGCTTCGACTCTTACACCAACCCAGCAGCTGGAGAAATAACTATGCCAGGCATTTACGGTCTTTGCTGCCTTGCTGCTGGTGCTGGGAGAGTCCCAATGGGGTAATGTGGCTGCAAGATGGCATAGGCAAGCTATCTTACAGGAACAAGTCACTTCCAGCTGGGCATCACCTCCACGTCCTCAATGCCACACAACCAGATCCCCTTGTACTCCCCAGCAGCATGTTGGCTTCACTCCCACTCCGGCCCCATCCTCTCCCCACTCTTGGGGTACCCCGTGGTGGGAGTCCTGCTGTCCCCCCTCACACGACGCCATTGCGTGTGGGGTGAGTCCGTACCCGGTAGATGATGACAGCCGTGGCCGGGCAGAGCACCAGGACTGTCATGACGAGGATGGTGGCCAGGATGATAAGAATGATGACCCAGATGTCCAAGATGTGACTGGGGAGGGCAGTGGGACCAATAGGGCCGGGGAGGTCCATCCTAAAAGGAAGACACAGAGCAGTGATGGGGCTGTAGAGCCCAAAGCCTCTGCAGGGAGACCATGTCCAGCCTCGGCCACGTGCTCCTCGCAGAGCAAACAGGTTTTGGCCAAAGCTCCTTCCAGACGCTGTGGGATTTCCAGCGTGCTTTGATGCAGCTGGATGGAAGCCCGGGGAAAAAAAATGTTCCCCGTTAATTGCTGCTGCAATTAAAGGAGTTGATGGAGCAAAGCTGCCAGCAGGCATCCCACCGATTGCCCACTCACACTCGGGTCTGCTGGCAGCGCAGAGCGATGCTGCAGTGAGGTTCTGGGGGCAGCCGGTGGGTTCCCGGCCCCAAAGCAGCTCTGTGGGGAAGCAGAGCACTGGAACGCGTGGTCCCACGCAGCCCGTGCTCACAGCTCCCCGCACCCCCTCCTCGGCTCCCGCTGAGTCACGCAATTAACGGCTCAATTAGCAGCGCTGCTTCGGCACCGCACGGTGGGCATCACCACCGCGGTGCCTCGCCCCCCTCCTCAGCAACTCGAGCGCGCTGAAAACACGCGTGGGCTGCGCTCCCAGCGCCTCCTCGACGGGACGGGGGTCCCACGGGTGGACTCCGGAGCTGCCTCGCATTCGGTTGGTGCGCTCCGAGCTCCCCGGGACCAAGCGCGGTGCCCACGGCCACGCGTGGCTCGGGGCGGGGAAAGGCACCGCGACGCACGAAGCGAATCCCACGCCGGTACTCACAGCCGGTCCCGGGGCCGGTCTCCTACCTGCGGCGATGAGCGGAGGCAGCGTCCCGTCGAGCGTGGCCCCGGCACGGAACGTGGAGCAGGGGCGGCCGCCGGGGGAGGGACGGGGCGGGGAGGGGGAGGGAGCGGGGAGAGGGAGAGGGGGAGGAGGCCCGGAGGGGAGAGAAATGGGGAGAGAGGGCTGGGAGCGCTCCGGAGTGAAGTCCGAGTCCCCGCAGCCCGCTGCGTGCGGGAGCACAGAGGGGATGGGGTAACGCGGTCACTGCTGCGGGGTGTGGGGATGGATGCGGGACGGATGCGCCGTGGGACCACTGACACGGCTCAAGGGAACGGCGTGGTGCTGCGTCAGGGGAGGGTCAGGAAAAGGTTCTGCACCACAGGGCGGTGGGGATGGAACAGCTCCCCACGGCGGGGTATGGCCCGGAGCTGCGGGAGCTCAGGAAACGTTTGGACACCACTCTCAGACATAGGGTTTGTGTGCTGCTATATGAAGCCACAGTTGGACTCGGTGATCCCCGCGGGTCCCTCCCAGGTCAGGACGTTCTCTCATTGTGTTCTATTGACATTTCATGGCTGAGCACCACCGCAGATCGCTTCCTCCAGCCCAGCGGCCCCACGCTCAGAGCCAGGCAGGAGCCCACGGCAGCTCAGCCCTCATCAGCCTCGAGTGCAGCCTGGGATAAAGCCACGCAGGGTCCTATCACCATGCAGAGGAAGCATCACAGCCATGGGTTTCCTCCGCAGCCGCACAGGAAGGGCAGGCGGTGGCTGGAGCTGCACGACGCTGCAGGGTTCACACAGAGGAGCCTCGGTGTCATACCCAGGAGCTGACTTCATGCACACTGCCTGCAGAGCACAGCGAAGCACAGCGCCCTGCCACGCATCTGCACATCTCTGGGTTGTTCCGTGCCGCTCACTTCTCAGGAAAGAGCGGCTGTGACTGAGCCCTGCACGGGGACACCCAGGGGCTGCAGGCACAGCTGGGGCACTGCTGCTCTCCTCCTCCCCACAGCCAGTGCTCTGCTTAGGAGGCAGCCGAATGCAACGCTGCAACACTGCAGGAAGCACCTGTGCAATGCACAGGCAATGCAACGCTGCAAGAAGCACCCAGGCCATGAACGGCCGCTGCAGCGCTGCAAGTACTCATGTAACAGTCAATGCTGCACTGCAAGAGGCCACGCGCATCCTTAGGAGCACTGCGGTGCTTGCATTCAGACCAAGGACGACCGCTGCAGGCGACACAGGCTGTAGCACAGACGCTTGCGCTCTGCAGGCCGTACGCGAGCTCTGCACGCAATAGGGACCACGCACAGGCCGTGGCACACCGCACGAAGCCCCGCAAGCAGCGCAGGCCCTCGGCGCCCTACCTCGCCCCGCCCGGCGCCGTAGGGGTTAAAAGCGGCGGGTCACGTGGTCTCCTCCGCACACGGGGGCGGTGCCGCGCGGTGACGTAAGCGCGGCGCGGCGCGTGGCGGCCGTTCCCTCCCAAGATGGCGTCGTTGCTGCAGTCGGAGCGGGTGCTGTATCTGGTGCGCGGCGAGAAGGAGATGCGGGCTCCGTTGTCGCAGCTCTACTTCTGCCGCTACTGCAGCGAGCTCCGCTCCCTGGAGTGCGTCTCGCACGAGGTAACGGCCGCCCGGCCGCGCCGGCATACGGAATGGGGCGCTGCCCTCCGCGCGCTTATTGGCTGTTTCGCCTGCCGCTTACTCGTGTCTTGCCTCGTCACTGGCTGGCGGCGGCGGCTGGGGGTGGGCACAGAAGTGCCCTTTGTTAACGATGCGATTGGCTGTCCATGACAGAAGGGGCGGTGCCTCGCGGTGGATTGGCTCAGTGATCCTGTCCATCTGCGGAGCTTGGGCTGTGATTGGCGAGATTGCACGGGGCGGGGGTGGGACTGTGTGTAGAGGGCCGAGCTGCTGTCGGGGCGGTGCGGCCTTGTCCTGGCCCCGAGCTCTGGTGGACGCTCGGGCTCCCCTAAACCGATTGCCCGGTTATACCGTGAAATAAGAAAGCATCAGAGGCTAAAGAAGCATTACGAAAAGCATTCGATTCCTTGAAGAGGCGTCCCTGCGAACTGTAAAGCCTCGCAGAACAGAAAATAGATGTGTCACCACCTGCCTCCATCGCGGTGCTCCCGGGGAGGCCTCAGGCCTGGCCCTTCCTAACTGTGCGGCTGTTTCCTTCCCCGGGAAGGGTCTCCTTCCTGTTACCATCGTGCTCATTGACAGCGTTAATTTGTAACAGCAAAACGTTTCCTGAAACGTGTGGCTTTGTGCCCGGTGTAGCTACAGGGCAGAATAAATGTGGATAGGAATGGCAGATAGTGCGTTACAGCCTGCTGTCTGGGCTCAGAACGCTGTGGGATCTGCAGTCATCCAACCCTTGCTGTGCCTTTGCCAGGTGGTGCCTTAAGAAACCTCCCAACCTTATTAAACACCAGTGTTTGGCTGAGATGGGCTGAGGTTTCAGATACTGAAAGAACACCTCGCTGTCCTCACTGGCTTCACCCAGCTGTCTGCATGCAAAGCCTCATGAGTAGTGCAGCAGTGTGGCAGGACGGTGACATGCCTGTGTTGTCCCTCAGGTGGACTCCCACTACTGCCCCAGCTGCCTGGAAAACATGCCGTCAGCCGAGGCCAAGCTGAAGAAGAATCGGTAAGGTTCATTTGTCATCAAGGGCCACCACCATTTAGAGCAGCTTTGTCCTTATGTTATGAGCATTCAACCACACGTACCTGAAGCTCCCTTCACAAATTACGTCACTCGTTACCTTTTGGTTTGTCTTGGGGAAAAGGTCAACATCGTTTTCCCGTGGTGTTGATTTAATTTGCTCATTGAGTGTGTGTTCATGTGCCTATGGGCTGCTTTAGGAGCACTGTGGTGGGCTCACAATTGGACTGGATGATCTTGAAGGGCTTTTGCAGCCTTAATGATTCCACAGTTCCAAGGCCTTTCTCTCTCCAGGTGTGCTAACTGTTTTGACTGCCCCTGCTGCATGCACACCCTTTCCACCCGGGCCACTAGCATTCCTGCTCCACTCCCTGATGACCCAGCCAAGACTACCATGAAGAAAGCATATTACTTGGCCTGTGGGTTTTGCCGCTGGACTTCCAGGGATGTGGGCATGGCAGACAAGTCTGTCGGTAAGTGACGTGCAAAAATACAAGGCAAATAGCAGTCCACCGTGTCTAGTGAAGGTAGAATACAATCAGCCTAGATCCTGGCTGTATGATAAGCATAAAGCTTGTCTAGAGTTTGAGTTGCAGTTGGGAAATTGACAAGAAAATGCTTTTTTGGTGAAATCTCATCTGAAGAGCTTAGTGTACATCTGACCCACTTCTATGCTCGTGTTACCTGACTTGTCAGAGAGCTGTCAGATGTGGATCTTACTTAGTAGGAGTGCTCTCCCCCAGCTGAGAGCTTGCTCCAGTCTTTGAAGTTGCTCAGTCTAACAGCACAGAAATCAAACTCATTTCCTGTCACTTCTGTTTGTTTAGGCTTATTTCAGAGGTATTAGTCAGTGTGTGCACCTGTTTTTTCTCTTCATGACAGAAATGGAACAAAGCTTTTGTCTATTTCTCGGTGCGTAAGACGTGCAGAAAATATGTATCAGGCTTCAGGAATGAGGCTGAGTAGAACAGGCAGGTTCTCTTTGACTCCTAGTGTTCATATGACTGAAGACTTGGAGATGAAGGTGCAGAGACATGGGCAGCTGTTAATAAGGAAATGCAGTTATAAACTGATGTGCATACTGCTATAGTCACCCCTGGGTGCTGTTCTGAGTATTCCTCAAGGAGAAGTTGTTTAAAAACACAGTGTAGGACAAGTTGTTTCAACCCAAACCTGCCTGTGAAAAGCTCATAGAGGTATACGTTTATGCAGATACGAACTTGAAGAACTGTAATGGTAAGGGTAATGAATATAGGGAAAGCCATATTTCACAGCTAGGACTGAAACAGGTGGGTATAAAGTGTGATTTCTGTGTGGAGTCTGGAAAGCTCCTCAGGACTTTGTTTTATTCTCTTGCAGCTAGTGGTGGCTGGCAGGAACCAGAGAATCCTCACACACAGAGGGTGAGTGAAGGGGAAGGCCACCCTTAGGCTGAGATGGCATCAGCTAAAAAGAGCCGTTAGAGGTCCCAGACCCTCTCGATCTTCTTTTCTGCACCTACACAATTCTTCAGGTGCCAGGTCCAGTTCATAAGCTCTGTCTTGACTGAATTCAGTGGAAGGAAGGCCTCTTTGAGGCGTACCCATGGATGTCATAGCATGAAATTGCTTGTTTGGGAGGATCTCCACTGCAAACATAGTAACAAGTGGCACTGTTAAAATTGCACTAATGAGCATGCTGTCTATGTGTGTCTGAGGAAGCCTGCTATCTAATGAGAAGTGTTCTTAACCTTTGACAGAGCACATCCAATTTTGCCTTACTGCTCTCCCTTTAAAACTCTTAGTAAGTTTCAAAGCATGCTTTGGAAAAACTAAAGGATGAATCTAAACAGGGGCAGTTACTAACTGGGAAATCAGAACAGGATGCTGTTTTCTGGTAGGTCTCGTTCCCAGAGGAACATCAGTTTGTCACCCATGATGTGCATAAATAAATGTTAATACACAGCAGCTTCTTTAATGTATATCCTGTGATACACTGGTACTAGGACAGAATGAAACAAGTAACAGGAACCCCAGCTTGTTCACACTGAAATATTGCAGCCGGTGTGATGTTTGTTCTTCTTTCACTGGGTATCTGTACTTCTTCTTCCCTCCAGATTAACAAGCTGGTTGAGTACTACCAGCAGTTGGCTCAGAAAGAGAAGATCGAGCGGGACCGGAAGAAGCTGGTGCGACGCCGGAACTACATGCCTCTGGCCTTCTCGGTGAGCTGGGAGTACTGTGCCTTCAGAGCAGGCAAAGTGATGCACAGCAGCCTCAGCTTGGGAAATGATTGGGTAGTGGGGTAGCATGATAGGGCTACTCCACTTTCTTTTCTTTGTTTTTACTTGAGAATAACGTGAAGAAAATGCGCCAGGATTTCTTTAGGGATGAGTAGTTTTGCAGCCTTTACTTTGTACTGTACTGCATTTTTCTATTATAATCCTCTCTGATAGTGCCAGAAGGTTTTGTACTTGCCAGGCAAAGGAGTACCTATCCAGCAGTGAAGTGCATTACAGCTGTAGTTACGATACAGTGGTAGCCTTCTCAGGACAGTTGCATACTGCTGCTCAGTACCAAATCAGGGCTGTCCTGCACTTTGCTGCATGAAGTCTCAACTGAAATTAACGTTAAGACTTGATTGTGGCCTGAATTACTTGTTCATTGTAACTGTCAGGTAGATGCTTACTTTGTTCAGCTGGATGACTCCGCATATGCTTGCTACTTCTCAATTAACTGTGCCTGCTCTGTGCCCTTGCTTGTGTCTTATGGCTGCATTTTTTGTCTCCGTTGCTACCTGCTGCTATTTTGGGGGCTCTCCACAGCAACACACTATACATGTAGTGGTAAGTCTTTTCACCGTTTCTGCTGGTGTTAAAGCTCTCACGGTACCAACTGAAGGGCAGTAACGTGTTCTGCTCTGCACCTTTCCTCAGGGCCTCTGACTTGAATGTATGTAGAGCAAAAGCACCTGAAGGCTAACTAGTTAGAGGGTAATGTGATTAAAAAACACGGTTTTTGCTAGTTTGGAAACAGGACATTGCCTTTGGGTAAGTAACTCACACTTGAAAGGCAGTTCTTCACAAATCTCAGCCAAGAGGTGTCCATCTACCTACCTGAGGGAAATGGTACTAATGTGAGTCTTCTGATCCTTGAGGAGCCAGCAGGGTAGGCTGATGCTCAGATTTCCCATTTGGAAAGAATTAAATGTTCAGTTCTGCCCAGAAGGAAGATCTCTGCTCCCGGACTTTGTGTACAGTTCAGCTGCAGAAAGCAGAGGAGTAGCTCAGCTGTTCCTGCCGAGTGGTTGTGCCTGGTGAGAGAGACAGACCTTTAGGTACCAAAGCACATAGGAAATGGAACCTTCCAGTGTCTGTAGGGGTGCTGCAGGGAGAGCATTTCGTATGGACACATAGCCATGTCTACCTAGTTCTTACGCAGTTGAGCTCTCATTCTACATGACTTGGCAAGCAGTTGAAGGGACAATATGTTAGTACTGCAGGCTGATGGTTTAAAAACAAGAGGTTTTATGAGCAGTATCCACAAACATTTGTCTCTTCTAGTCTGCAGTGCGGTGGTAATTATTTTCTCTTTGCTCACAGTTTGAGTGGGGAAAAAAAAAATCTTGAGAGGCCTTGAATACCTTTCCCTTTTTGCTTTGATTTGCTTGTTTCCCTATGCTTATCATGCAGCTCAAAGAATGAGTTTGCAGTAGGTCTTACTGCCCTGGGAGGAAGCAGACCTCAGGCTGACAATGCCTTTTTTTCCTGTAGGACAAATATGGACTGGGAACAAGGCTTCAGCGCCAGAGACCCGGCGCTCCCATCAGCGCCCTCGCAGGACTCTCGTGAGTGTCACCTCATAGAAACAAGTACATTCCCTTCTTGTGCACTTACTGTTGTCTTGCACTCCTAGCACCTCCTGCTTCCTGTGGTATAATGCAGTGCTATCCTTGCTGTCTGTCAGAGCGCCTGTGCTGTGTTTTATGACTAAGTTTCCTGGTGTTTTGCTCCAGTCTGAAAGAAGGAGAGGACCAGAAGGAGATCAAGATTGAGCCAGCTGATGCAGTGGAAGAAGTAGAACCCCTTCCCGAGGATTACTACACGAGACCAATCAATCTGACTGAAGGTAATACCTTAATATTTTCTCACTTTTGCCACTCATTTTATAACACGGACAGTGTTTGGAAACTCATCATTGGGTTCCTAGTGGTTCAAGGCTTTCACACAGAATCACAGAATTGTAGGGGTTGGAAGGGACCTCTAGAGCTCATCGAGTCCAACCCCCCTGCCAAAGCAGGTTCCCTATACCAGGTAAAGTACAAGGCTTTAGCATGCTGGGGTTGAAATGGTGTGGAAAACAGACTTCTTTACTGTTGTTTCATTTTTTCACTGATTGTAATTTTTCTGCACGTGACGTTTGGGTGAAGGAAAGACCTGACATCCTTTTTCAAATAATAGCAGCTAATAAGGAAGTAGTTGTGCTGCTGGGGAGTTGGCACCTTAACTGACCTGTTAAGTAACAGTTGTGCAGTATTTTGACATCAGGTTGGAACAGCTTACATATGCTTGTGAGATACTTAGTTGACTCATGATTTAATCAGCACATATTGTAGATTGGTCCAAGAAATGTAGGAGTAAATGGGATAAAACAGCAGATACAGGAAGCAATGTGAACTTTCTGCTGAGGTGGTTCTAAGAAGGACAGATGTCCTCAGTTCTGCAGGCCCACAAAGTCCACACATGTTAAGTAATTCATAAAAGCTTTTTGGGAAGGCATGGGTGGTCTTTGTCTCCTTTCCTCGTGGGACTTTGTCAGTGTTGAGAAAATAGGATGCTGGTGAAGAAGACAACTTCTGCATTGAGGGCAGGCTGCCAGGTGGCTTGCTGCCTGCTAGACAGTGGTGAGGAGCCTTTTTTTATGGAAGAATACCGTGGGGAGTTTGGCTGCTGGAGTTCCTTGCCTGTGTAACTGTAGTCACTAATTCTTCGTGTGAGTCTGAATTATGCAAACTCCTTGCTGCAAAACTTTGTATTCTCCTCGAGCAGCACCCAGCTGTGACAGTAACAAGCTATGAAAACTGATTTGCCTGCCCTTGGCACACATGCTGTTAGGCCAGTGCGTATGTACAGTCTGGCTTGAGTTTCAGTGCGTGGATAAGTTGTGCATTTGGTCTTCTTTGTGTCATGCAGTGACGACGCTGCATCAGCGCTTGTTGCAGCCTGACTTCCAGCCGATCTGTGCTTCCCAGCTCTACCCACGTCATAAGCACCTCCTGATCAAACGTTCGCTGCGCTGTCGGGTGAGTAATGACTACAGAACATCACTTCTAGGCTCGCAGGACCTGAACTATGGGAAATGAGCTCTGCATTTCTTTTTAAATGAAATTGCTCAAATGCTTCTGGTGGTTGAAACTCTTCAGCCAAATCCTGGAAGCAGCATGAAAAGATCAGGGAGGCTGTCACAACACTGGTGTGACGACAATGCAGATCCACATTATTCCCCTCCACATTATTCAAAGACATGTGAAGACACAAATGTGGATTTGCAGAAGAGTCTGTGTGTCCTGCCACACAGAAAGAGAAGAAAAGCAGGGAGCTGGAAAGTGAGGACAGGCAAGAATTAAATCCAGTTTCAGAATGTTTTCTGGGAAATATTTTGTCAGGAAAGGCCTGTATTTAAAGAGTAGCCTGTGAGGAGGTCAGTCTTGGATTCCAGTTACTTAAACCTTCTTCCTGCTGCAGCCAATGCCTGAGTATTTTTAAGCTTGGTTCCAAGTTGTATTTCTGAGATTGCACTTATAGAACTGGTACGATACTTTCAAGGTATCAATAACTTGCCACCATTGTGGCTACATGAACCCCAAGGTAGCTTTATGTGCACTGTGCTACAGGTTGATAATGCTGTGGTTAGTGGCCCTATGCCTGCAGCTCTGGTTCATCTGTTTGTGAGCACACGCTATCTTTTGATACTAACAAAAATATCTTTGTGTCTAGAAATGTGAACATAATCTCAGCAAACCAGAATTCAACCCAACATCCATCAAATTCAAGATCCAGATGGTTGCTGTGTAAGTAAGATGTGGGGGGTGGGGACAGCAACTGCCTACCAGAACTCAGAGCCTTATATTTTCATTTCTTTTGCGCTCTTGATTTGACCTTGTGTATAATTGTGTAATCTGTTAAAATGACATAATCAGTTAATTTATGTATTTGAGTAATCTGTAGTAAGTTTGCTCCCTGGTGTACTGAAAGCTTGCTGAGGACCTCAGCAGTCTGACAAAGGCAATGCATGCTGTTCCGGCCCCATGTAGTAGCAGGAGTTGTAGGATTAGCCTTATATAGCAAAAAGGCTCTTCATTTATTTGCTTGATGTAAGCTAAGCTCTACTAGCATTGAACGTGCTAGCCAGATGCCTGTGAATACGTACTTCAACAGGTAGGTTACAGACAGCAGTGCAGTTTATCACGGTCATTTGCTCTGTTGTTGTTTTAGTAACTACATCCCTGAAGTGAGAATCATGTCTATTCCCAACCTGCGCTACATGAAGGTCAGTGTCTTTTTCCAGAAACATTGTAGAGTAAGACATAACTGAGAGGTGTGAATGTGGGATTGTTTCCTGAGGGCTCTGCTTGCTTCGTTTAGAGAGAGTGCAGGGCTTAAGGGAGTGGTCAGAATAACACTGCCTGCACTTGTCACACCGTGTGAGTAGATTACAGTGCAGTCTGATATCTAGCAGAGCAAGTACATGCTAGCGTCTGAAGAATAAAAGGTGTGGAGTGCTGCATGATGTTGGCAGCATGCTGAAGGAATGGGGCTGTGTGCTGTCCATCCTTTGGATAAGCAGTGTGATTTTTGAAGGTGTCAATCAGTCACAGAGTATGGGGGCATTAACAATAGCAATGACTTTTAGCATACTTACTTCTTGACTTGCAATTCTTGAATCCTTCCAGGAAAGCCAAGTTCTTCTGACTCTGACCAATCCAGTGGAAAATATCACACATGTCACACTGCTGGAGTGCGAGGAAGGAGACCCTGACAACATTAACAGCAGTGCCAAGGTATTGTACCTGCTGTGCAAGCCAGGCTTCTTCCAAGGCTTTCTGCTCCCATTTATCTTTCCTCAGGTCTCACCTTTAGTCCATACTGACTGTGTTTCCTTTTCTTCCTGGGAGGTTTAAATTGCCACCATCAGTGTAAACGTCAGCTCTTACAGTATTTTAAAATTCTGTCTGATCACTGAGATCTGGAGCCCAAGGGAGAAATATATGACTTCACAAATAAGAGCTGTAAATAGACAGTGCCAGAGGAGGGAGAAGCCAAGGGTGAATCATTTTTTCCCTTACGCTGTAGGAGAGCAGCCCTCAGAAGGGAATTACTTTGTCCTCTTTGTAATGTAGATGGTGGTCCTTACTGAAAGGTGTCTTCTCTCTTTTGTTTCAGGTGGTTGTTCCTCCCAAGGAGCTTATTCTGGCTGGCAAAGATGCTGCAGCAGAATATGATGAGCTGGCAGAGCCTCAAGACTTCCAGGATGACCCTGAGTGAGTGCTGTCCGTCCTGTAGGGATCCTGTCCTTTAAATACTTGTCACTTTAACCAAGTAGCTTGCTATATACACTCTCTTTTCAGCACATTGTGGGTTTTTTGTTTGTTTGTTTTTTAATTGTTAATTTGTTTAGTTTTGTGATCAGAGAAGAGTAGTGCAAATCTATCTCTTCTGTTTGTGGTTTGGACTGTTGAGGAGACATTTCATCCCTTCAAAGCAAGTATGATGTTAGAGCAGTTGAGTTATAGGTGGTGGTACTGATTCTCTCCATGAATACTCTATGTAATCCCTTCCTTTGCAAGCAGAGGGTTCAAAGAAGTGATGGGAACCACACGGCAGGGTGTACAAAAGAGGTGCCTCCAGCTTTCAACTTGAAATACACTCTACAGCCTCTTACAGAACAGCTTGAACCATATATTATGATCTTTCTCTGTTGCATAACTAGGTACATAACTTCCATGGCCAAAGCAGGCATGTTCTATTGATGGATTTGCCAGCAGCTGCCAGCTTAGAGGAGGGTACTGCATTCTGATCTTGAGGCAGGAGGGGCTGTGAGTCCCCTGGCAAAAGAGCAACAGCCACCAACCAGAGCAATTGTTCTGGTGAGGCATGTTCAGCCCGTGGGCTGTAAACTGAGCATCCCTCTTACTTCCTGTCAGAATAAATCTCTCAGAACAATAGATTGAGAACTCAGCTGACCCAGTTCTTCTGTTTTCTGTTTTGCAGTGTTATTGCCTTCAGAAAAGCCAATAAGGTAGGAGTTTTCATCAAGGTTACCCCACAGAAAGAGGAGGGCGAAGTGACCGTGAGCTTTAAGATGAAGCATGAGTTTAAAAACCTTGCTGCTCCAATCCGGCCCAGTGAGGAATGCGATCAGGTCTCGGAGGTCATCTGGCTTACCCACCACGTTGAGCTCAGCCTCGGCCCAGTGCTCCCCTAAAAGCTCCCAGCGCTCGTGTCCCCATGGCTGGCCGCAGGATGGACTGGCAGTGAAAGAATGCACCCCGGTGAAACCTTCTGTGAAAGCTCCTGTGTGATGTGTGGGTGTGTGCCGCAGGCTGCAGCCAGGCCATCAGGAGGAGGCTGCGTGGGTGAGGGTGCTGTGGTTTGGGATGGTTTGTTCTCTCTTCTTATCGTAGTGCCCACTAACTAAAGCTCTGCTTCCCCACACTGCCACAGGCTAGTTGAACTCGCAGCACGTGTTTCAGCACACAGATAGAGCTAGCTTTCTCCAGATTTGCATTACTCCTGGCTGAATTTGGCTTTATCAACAAAACAGAAACACTGTTGTTTTTCTTCTTCTTTCATCTCAGCCCACGAACCTGATGTTACATACACAGAAGCGAACTTTTTCCCCACACAGAGCTATGTCCTTCTCAAACAAACATTTTAGGAGGTGGCAGTGTCTGCTGCATTACTGCCAAGTCTGTTGCTGCAGCATGATGCTTTCTTTCTTTTGTTTTCTGCTTCCTGTTAGGATACCTCAAATAACTGCGGGGCACTCAGATGTACGAAACCTTTATGTTCTTGTGGAAGAACACTCTGGCATATGTAGTTTCCTTAGCCAAAGTGGTAAATCTTTTCACAAAGGAAACGATCACTTTGTCTTTAGTCCCAAAACATGATAGACTGCAGTGTTCATGGATCTGACTGGCCACCAACCGCACTGTAGGCTCGTTGTGTTGCAAGGTGGATGTGGTAGTGTGAATTGTTAGAAGCTGGGAAGTCCCGTTGTGCTACGTTTCTTTACTGAGGTGAGAGTGGTCCTGAGAGGCTGCCTGTCAGTCTTTGTATTAATAAATGTGTGTTAATAGGGATAGCAATCAGTACTAAACTTGGGGAATTGAGATTAGCTCTAGCATACAAAAAACTACAGAGGCTGTCCAAGTTTATACTGTCTTTTCCAGCTGTGGGAGTGGGGGTATAAAGGAGGAAAGGCTGTTATACTGTAACTAGCATACACTGTACCACTGCTTAAATATATATATATATATTTATCTGGGGTGTAATTCGGCCATAGTCCAAACTAAGACTTTAATTACAAAGAGTGTATGCAGGACAGCGAATGCCAGTTCACTGCAGCAGTACACTGCAGGTGGGTGAGACTGCTCATCCTTGGGAGAATTCAGTTTCATTCCCAGTTCAACGTTTACTTTCGTTACCCGTTTCTGATGGGCTTTGATGTGCTGGCTTTGGGAGAAGTGTGTGTATCGGCCAAGGACAGCTTTGTTGCTCACGATGCTTGTGCTGTGGTTCTGCCAGCCCAGAGCTGCAAATCCCTGCACGGGAGGGAGGGATAAGGCCGCATCTCGTGCAAACCCAGCAGCCTGCCTTAGGTGCCCAGAGGGGAGGTTTCCCCATGCCTAGAAGGGAAGCACGCTCCTTACAGCCCTGCTCCTGCAGCGCCTCCCAGAG
>PPHD01013344.1:0-17393 GCA_002909625.1 Bambusicola thoracicus | reverse complement strand
TTTGTTTGTTTGCTGGTTTTGTTGTTGCTCTTTGGTTTTTTTTTGTTTTGTTTTGGTTTGTTTGTTGAATACACAGGATTTCCTTGCTTTGTTGAGGCTGCTTGTAGTTACTGTAACAAGGAGTGATGTTATCTAAAATGACTTCTGTGTTGGTTACATTGTGGATTTGGGTGTGTTAAGGTAACCAGTCAACTAGGTAGTTCAAAAAACAGCCCATCACCACTGCATGTGCTGATGAAGTATGCTGAAGGCTTTCCCTGGCATATAACCTTTGTCAATTGCAGGGGCACCAGGACCAAAAGGAAGTCAAGGAGTTCCTGGGTCACCTGGACCTCCTGGACAGCCAGGCCCCCGGGGATCAATGGGACCTATGGGCCCATCTCCAGATATATCCCACATTAAGCAGGGCAGACGGGGCCCCGTGGTCAGTATTCTTACCTCCTCTCATCCACTGTATGATTGACCTTAGGCCTGCAATCAATCATGTCCTGATGAACACTCTTTTCTTTTCTGCTGCAGGGCCCACCTGGAGCACCAGGGAGAGATGGTAGCAAGGTGAGGAGAGGTACAATGTACCTTGTGAAGTTCAGGCTTGCTAGATACCCTCTATGCACCTGCAGACTTTTACCATCTTATTTCCTTTGCTAAGCTGAAAATACTTTATTGTCCTATCCCTTTGTGTCTTTCTCGTGCAATTCTGTCCTTCCCATTCCTGAAGTCTTAAAAATAATAGCCCTGCCAGGCTGCCAAGCAGCCTTTTTTCCTTTCTCTACAGCTATTTTGGCTTTTCAAAGAAGAAACATTTGTGCTCTAGCCCATTTCATTGCACTGTTTGTGATTTTCTCCAGTGAACTGGTTGGTCTGTTACCATCTAAGAGAAACATCAGAAGCATCCAACTCTGCTCCTACTAGAGCTGGTGGCAATTTCCTGTGTTCTTTCTGGTATATTCCTGGTTCTTCTTGGTCTATTTGTTCCCACTTTATTTTATTTTATTTTTCTGAGCAAGCAAAGTTAATGTAAGCTGATGATGATTCTTCATCTGTAGCCAGTAAGGGAGTCTGCACAGATCTGTGCAGACTTTTTGGTTTCCTTTTATCACAGCAACTTAACTGAGGTGGTATTGATTACAGGGGGAGCGAGGTGCACCAGGACCAAAAGGGATACCTGTAAGTATCACTCACAGCAAGCGTTTCTACAGCAAAGTGACACTGGCTATCAGCAGACCAGCCAAAAGGAAGATAAATCTCTCCTTTGTCAAAATTACAGTGAATTACACTTTACATGCAGAGAAAAGGTTATTGGAAAGAAAGTAATTTTCAGTTTTGTTCCAAGCCTGTTGCCTACACACCTCCAGCTTCACTGGATGCTACACTGAAGGCAGTAAGCAGTGGGACACGTTAGCTGGCAAAGGCACAAGAATGCATGCAGAGTGCTAGTTAGCACAGTTCAGCCAACAATCATGGAAATGTGAGCTCAGAAATATTTTAAAATCCTGCCTCTCATCTCTCTCTGGAACATGGCAAGCTGTAGGCATTGAGCAAATCATCAGGAGAAGGATGGGGTGTATATAATCTGTTTTTAAGTGAATTTGATTAAGATGCTGTTTGTCATGGTCTTTTGATGAAATGGATTTTTAAGAGTGTGCAGCAGAGCATCCTCAGTATTGAGCAGTGTAGTCTACTGCATGAAGTCAGCTAAAAAGAAACAATGATATTCTGAAATTAGATAGAAACAGGTAGATACTCTCTACATCGTAATTACCAGTGAACATACTAAGTGCTAGACACCAGTGGGGTTAATATACTGAAAACTATCTTCCAAAGATCAGCATTCCCCAAAGATTTTTAAAAGAAATATTACTAATTATTAATTAGTTATTCTATCAGTTTAATAAGAATAGGAGGAACCAACACTTCTATCCTTTTTTCCCACAAGGTGTTGAGATGCACTTTAGAGGCAGATTCATCAAAGGAATTGTTTTATAACAAAGAGCTGAGAATCTTGTCAATACAGGCTCTGAAAAACAAAACAAACAAAAAAAAACCAACTTTGCCTTTTGAAAACTGTTTCCTGAGCAGGTGGATTCAAAAAGAGATGTTTAATTTCTGTCAGTAGATATGACACAGTACTTTAGTGAATTACCCCTGCAAGGATAATTGTATCAACCCATTTGAAAACCTAAATACGATATGACCATGCCTTGTGACTGCAGGGTCCGCCAGGTTCGTTTGACTTCCTATTGCTGATGATGGCAGACATCAGAAATGACATCGCAGAGCTGCAGGAGAGAGTGTTTGGACGGAGGACTCATTCATCAACAGAGGAGTTTCCATTACCTCAGGAATTTACAAACTATCATGACACGGTAGATTTTGGATCTGGAGAAGACTATAAACCACGCGCAGCACCCAGAGACTCCAGGATACAGAAGGCAGCCCATCCTTAGCTATGCCTACTGAAAAATAGAGCCCTTCTAGAGTTCTTTGTTATAAAAATGCACTGACAATGTAAAATATATAGAGATTATTTCCCATCTTTCTCTTTGCTTTTCCCTAACCATGCTGTCTGTACTGTAGCTTTCCCAGTTCATGATGGCCTCCTTGCAGTAATTCTATACCTTCAAGCCTGCACTGTGCATTGTATGTAGTTTATCAGGAAAACCTTCTTAATGTATAGGGCTAGCATGAATCAGGCAAGAGCTAGCTAATGGGGCAGACAACAGCATCTCATCTGCCTACCTGTGGTTCTGCGTCCAAATGACCCAGTACCTAAATTTTGCGAGGGGTAGAGAGGTGAGAGAGGTAGCTGAACATCATCCCCAAAAGACATCAGTAACGAAAGCCTAGGTTCACATTTACTTTATACGTGTAAATGAATTATTCCACTGAACACAAGTCTCCAGCTAGTGTCCCCGAGCTTAGGAGAGTGTGAAAAGTGGATCTCTGTTTCACAGCAGAGGCCAGTTCAGTGTGAGGTGTCTCCTTCTGTTATGCTTCACCATGACAGAAAAAGAAAATATGATGAAGCAGTGATGCTTGCTGATCAAGAAATGATGTGGCTTGCTGTTAATAGAATTGTACAAAGACAGTCAAGAAGACATCTTTGTCCTAAAGTAACAATACTTTTCCCTTACCGTTCTTTCACTGCTCAGTGTGAAGCAGAGTTCTCTTTCTCAGCGGGGTCATACTGGATACATTTTCACACAGATGAGCAAGAGAACAGGGACGAAGCAGGAAAAGCAAGCATATGTCAATCAAGTTGGCTTATTGGCAAGCACAAATATTTCAACCTTGCAGAAAGTCAAGATTCTGACCTCCTGCAGGTGCTTTGTCTTCCTTGATGAAAAGCTAACAATTTTACTTGATCCAAGTAAAACTGAGACCGGAGAGAGTCCTCATTTGCAAAGAGCTTCCATCTGTTTTGTTCCTCTACTGCATGCGAGCAACCTAAATGGCACTCACAGAACTGGAACACAAGAGTTGCAGTGTATTTGGCTGGGTATATGAGGAGTATGGGTAGGTGCAGGAGTGCACATGACAAAACATTTCACGTGACACAAGGATAGCTAAGGTGAGGTACTGCACATGGGATCCCGTATTTGTGAAGAGGGATGAAAGGGAGTGCCTTTTTTTTACACTGGAAAATGGGATGCACAAGTTAGATCATACCTCATGGATGATGTATGTTAACTTTTTAATGGGGATTTTCTCAGCTGCTGAGGACTTTGCCATGCTTAGAAGATAAAGGAGTATATTAAGCACCAAACTTCAATGTTGTATCCGTGTAGCTGCTACTTCTACAAGATGTTTAGTGCTGGGTCCTGTCCACATCACAAATGAAAAGAAAAAATTATTTTGCCATGTTTTCCATGGCTTGCAAGTTCTAGTAGAATAAATACTGTTAAAAATATAAGGAGGTCCTTTTCAGATAATCTGTAAAGTTTTGGATCCCCTTCCATATTCTCTAGGCCAAAAGATAGTTGGTCTAATTTCTACACCACCAGAACAGGTCATGCTGTATAAACAGCTGGCTGTCTAGACCTTCCATATCTTTTGTATGTTATCTTAAGAGGATTTTCTTCATTCCTTGTAATTGTTTCACAACTTTTCAGTATCAGTACACCACAAGCAAGGGCATTAAGTTTAAGAACATTAATGTTCTTTATTCCTCTTCACACTACATGCATATCAGTATTTACACAGCAATGACTAAGTCACTGGTATAGCTAAGGAAAAATGAGTGCTCTCACTCTCTGGTCTTTGGGCTTCTCCTCTGAAAGGACCACACCCAGCAGCTACAGATCCGAGTAATCTTATGAAGGAGGTAATGGGGATATCAGTGAGACTTGAGGAAGGAACTTCTGGCCAAAGGAAGGGTGTTCTTACATACATCCGACTGAAAGAAACCTCTAAGGCAGCATTAACCAAGGCATGTATTATTTTCTAAATTTCAAAGAGGCAAGTAGGTATAAATTATGTAGTTCATGAATATGCAATAAGTACAACTGTTAAATGTCCAATTATGTATTTGTAACTGTTGCAAATTATGTAACTCTTGGGTATGTTCGCCACTACAGCCCATGACCTGCTGGACCAGGTTGACTTCTACTACAGAATTAGAAGCTGCAATTGTTTGAACCACCAGATACTGAACAGTGAATTAAATGAGTTGCTTCCTCCATACTGACTAAGTTCTATTGCCCACTGCCCACAAGAAGGTGTGTTCTAAAAAAAAAAGGCACTTATTTGAGTTCTAAGCTCTGCTTGTCTGAATATAGATGAATACCAGTTCCTACAGTCTGACAACTGAATTCAGGGGAATGCAGCAATTGCCCTGCTTTGCATAAGTATTTAGGGAAGGGAAATTCTGATACTGCACCAGAAAAGTATGTAAAATATATGCCTTGTTGTAAGTGCAAGAAGCTGTCCTACAGACTTGAGAACATAAAATAGGGCACATTTTCACATGCCCTTCTGAATGCCTTTCTCAATAACTTCTCTTTCTATAGTCCACATCATGGTTTTTTTTTTTTCCACAGTTCAGAGCTGTTTCTTTCCAGCATACATGCTTCCTCCATAAAAATGGTGAAGGAAAAAACAACTTGGGTTTGTCCTTGTGCCTCACCCTCCTTTCCACAGACTCCTTGGCCCGAAGTGCTGTTGGCTGAGCAGCAGCAAGGAGAAGACACTGTGGTAATGACACGTTCACTCCATAGGACAGAGGGATGCCTCTAGCAGGGAGAGTTCCTCTGAGCAAAGCTGGCTGGGACGGTCCCGCCTTGTGTCTGAGACCTCTGTGTACACCTCTATCATTTTATTTCTCATTAATTGTATGATAGCTTTCATAACACATTGTATCAGAACCATTTCACTACGGTTTCTAGAGAAACACATGCACAAGCTCACAAGAATGAAGCTTTCTTAAGCATATCCAAAGTTTTATAAACACAGATCAGAGGAGTCATCTCCAGTTTTAAGCAGTTACCAGAGAGAGAAAATAAAGTCATTAGCTTATAAATTATTTATTTCTCCATAGCTCCAAAAGTAATAACCCAAGAAGAATGCAGTAACATCTATGCTCACGTCCAGTTTCATTACTAGGCTCATGCACATGACAACTTTGTTTCATATAAATACTATGTATAATTTTATTAGAAAGAAATATTATTTTGATGTTAAGACATCAAGTTACAAGCAGAAGGATAATAAAGAGTTTGCTATTTTATTAATATTGGAAATATATTTAATGGAAACATTTGCAAGAGTGTGTAGTGATGGGGAAATACCTATTGTTAAAAGGCTTAACAAAAACAGCTTCTGGGGACATACGGGATTAGTCTTCCTTGCAAAATGAGAATACTGATGCATAACAATTCTTACATGGTCAGGTTAAATCAGGAAAAGGAGATGAAAATTGATTGTGAACAGAATTATGACAATTCCTGGAGTTATTTTTTGGTACCACAGTTTAAATAACATCCTTCCCAGAAGTATTTCAGAGTTAATGCTAAGCCCCAGAAAAGCAACAAAAGATGGGGTCCAAGAATTTGTTAATTTCACTTAAAATCAATGTTTGTTCCTATTACACATTCCAGTAACTATACTGTTCACTTTATTTATATATAAAATACTAAAATGTGTATAAAATGATTGTGATTTTATGATGTATTCGTAATAACAAAGATATTTTTTCTTACACTGTTGGTAGTTGCTTCTGTTCCACGTGCTTCTGCTTGCACTTAAAGCACTGATTGGAAGAAACAAGGAGGACACCTCCTGACGCTGCCTTTTAGCATTCTGCTTGGAAGTAGGCAACACACACAGCAATGAGCACAGCTATGAGGACATGGCGTGCTGTGTTTGTGACAGTGAGGCACATCCCCACCTCAATACTGCAAGGGCCTCATGAGCACTGGCCTTGGTGGTCTTACCCATACTGCTGGCACACACAGCTTATAGCCACAGAATCATTAGGACCTCTAAGATCTTCTAATCCAACCAACCCCCACCATGCCCACTCACCACATCCCTCAGAGCCATATCTACACAGTTCCTGAACACCTCTGGGGATGGTGACTCCATCACCTCCCTGGGCAGCCTGTGCCACTGCATCACCACTCTTTTGGAGAAGAAATTTCTCCTAATACCCAACATGAACCTCCCATTATGCAACTTGTGGACATTCCCTCTTGTTCCATCACCGGTACCTGGGAGAAGAGGCCAGCCCTCACCTTACCACTATCTCCTTCAAGGAAGTTGTAGAGAGCAAAAAGGTCTCCCCTGAGCCTGGTCTTCTCCAAACTGAACAGTCCCAGTTCCCACACCCACTCCCCATAAGCCCTGTGCTCCAGACCCCTCACAGCTTCGCTGCCCTTCTCTGGACACGCTCCAGCGCCTCAATGTCTTCCTGGCAGTGAGGGGCTTCAGCACAGCCAGGGGAGGCGGTGCCCCCCACCGGTACTGGGGAGGAACTTGGAAGGCAGTGAGGCAGAGGCAGGCCCGTGCCTGCACTTCGCACTTCTCTGAGCGCCCTCAGGCCCAGGTCCGTCCTGTGAGGACGGGGCATCACCTCCAGGACATCACAGCCGCCGCGAGCAGTGAGCAGGGCCGCTCTCCTCCTTTACCCTCCAGAACCCACCCTACCGGCCCGATACGCCCCGACTCGCCCCACCACTGCTCTATTTCCGCGGTGCAGAATGGCGGCCGGCGCCTAGATCCGCACCTCCCGGCATGCCGCGCGGCGCACTCCACGCTGAGACTACATCTCCCGGCATGCAACGCGCCCGCGGGACGGCTTCCATTGCGCATGCGTGCCTGTGACGTCACTGAAGGGCGACGAGCACCTTCCTGTTGGCGCGGCGGCAGCGGGGCGGCGGGATGCGGCTGTCGCTGGTTGCCGCGATCTCGCACGGACGCGTGTTCCGGCGGCTGGGGCGCGGCCCGCGCTCGCGCCTCGACCTGCTGCGCAACCTGGTGACGGCGCTGGTGCGGCACGAGCGCATCGAGGCGCCGTGGGCGCGCGCCGACGAGATGCGAGGCTACGCGGAGCGGGTGAGCGGCGGGGCCGGGCCGCGGTGGGCGGGAGCGCCGGCTGAGGGGCGCTGACGGCTCTGCCCCGCTTCTACCCCGCAGCTCATTGACTACGCCAAGCGCGGGGACACGGACGAGCGCGCCATGCGCATGGCGGATTTCTGGCTGACGGTAGGTAGCCCCCGACCCCTCACCGCCCCCGTCCCGCGGCCCCCGGGGCTGAGCGTGCCGACCCGCAGGAGAAGGACCTCATCCACAAGCTGTTCAAAGTGCTGGCGCCCCGATTCCAGCCGCACCCCGGCAGCTACACGCGCATGCTGCACATCCCCAACCGGGACAACCTGGACCGTGCCAAGATGGCTGTGATCGAGCTGAAGGGGAACCCTTTCCCACCGCTCATCCGCCCACGTCGTGACAGTGAGAAGACGCTGCTCAACCAGCTGCTGAAGGGCTACCGGGAGGACGCCCAGCGGGCTGCGGGCCCCTGAGGGCGCTGTGCAGGCATCCTGCTCTGCCCCGGGCACAGCCCGTGTGGGCAGCAGGATGGGGCCTGGGCTGAGCTGCCTGTGCACCAGGCAGTGAGCTCACATCCTGGGGCAGGGCACCTGCTGCTCTCCTGGGTGGAAGGTGCCCTGGGAGGGCTCAGGATTTATTCCTAGCCTTAAATGATCATAACAGGGGCGCAAGCTGAAGGTTTACCTTCCTCTTCCTGTGATTTAGTAGCAGCTTCACAAGAGAAGGAAATCAAGCTGCGAGCCCCTAGTGGTTGATATTCTCTGTGTAAATAAACTACTTTGAAAAATGAGTTCGCTTCTGTTTGGATTATGTTACTGTGTGCAGGAGTTAGTGTTTTATTCCAGCCAATTTCTGATCCTACAGCCCTGTACTCTGGGATGATGTCTCCACGTAACTTCATATTCTTTAGAAGCCACTGTGCAGACTTTCAGCGCTGGAAATTCAAAGAATCAAGTTAGCTTCACTGTTCCCGCAGTGCTGACTACAAACAAGGATAGTAGCACTGAAATTCATAGAAGCAGCAGTACTGTAGCAGATTGTATTACTAGGAGGCAATGTGGGCAGGTCTAAGTTGTTGCTGCTGAACTTGGTAGATAGGCTCAGGTATAGAGTTGTAGGAAACCTCATTATTGTGCTCTTAAAACAAAAAAGGGATAGTGACAGAACTTTCACAGGCAATAATGTAACAACCTGGAGATAGGAAACTTGGAATTGCTAGCTTTGCCCTTGATTTGTACAGTCCTAGCTGTAGCTTCTGAGTTGGGAAAAAGAAATAGACACATTGTGTTCCTTTCTCCCTCTCAGGGTCTACAACCTAAGGCTACCCAGTTATCTCAAGTAGTGAAGTGTTAGCTGTATGGCAGATAAAATCCAATCACATGAAAGCTTACAATTCAGTCATGCTTTCTGCAGAACTCTCCAGCAGACGCACTTCTGCTCTTATGAAATCCAACGAGAAATTTTAGAAGTATGAGATAGCACGTAAGGAAAGGAAAAGTGAATGTTAGAGACCTTAATCTGTTTGAAGACGGGGTTAGGTTACGTCATTACCTGCAGGGTGTGCAGATTTAAAGTCATTAGAAGTAAGAAATTGCATGCCTTGTACTAACCTAATATATATGGATTACCTAATGTAATCTATAGGTATTTTGTCTATAACAGAAGAAATGAACCAACTCCTGTTGCTGCATAGCTTCCCCATATTAAAAGTTAATGATGGGTCTTTAATTCAAGAATAATAGCCAACTGCATCCTTAAATTGGTCTTTTGTCCTAACAAACGATTGTAGCACAACACCGGCAATCCAATGCCCTAGAATGCTGACTATCCCTCTGTAGATTCCCACTGTGCTTTAGGAGCAGAAGGACTGCCCAGTTTTTCCACTGCAGTTTCAATGTGATAAGGCAGCTGCACACTCCGGAGGCAAAGGAGAATGCTGTTTCAACTTTGTCATTTCTTAGGATTCAGATCAGAAACGTGAGCCATGTTTGATAAGCGTGACTGTTAACCATGAGTTCATCTCAGTTAGCTCAGCAGATTAATTTTTGTGTGATATTTGATGAGACATAGGAGTTTAAGTTTTCTCTTATCTGCCCACTTGTCACTTTCTTAGAGGAGGAAGGCAAACTATTCAAAGCATTTTGGTAAAAAACAGAAGGGTATGAATGATGAATATGTCAGGGAAGGAAGACTGTGGCCCTTTGGCACTAGCTGAAGAGACTGTTATGTCTACGTTATTGGTAGCCAAAACATCCATTTTATTCAAAGAATTTATACGCCAGAAGTAAGAGAAGGTAGACACACAAATGTGCCAGTGGTGACTTAGAAATACAGTTGGGTAAAAAATACTTAATGAGGGCAAGCGAGTGAAGGTTTCTTCTTGTGGTCCTTAGATTTAATAATCTCAAAAGAAAAAGGGTAGGAAAGCTAGAAGGTACTAAGGTAAGTTGGGGGGAAGTCTTGACACAGACTCTTAATGTACAAATTGAGTGTGCATACCCATTTTTTTGCCACGGGTGTTTAAGAGAGATGACAACGCACTCCTAATCTCACAAGTTCAGTGTGTAGTTCCTCCGAACACAGCTCTCCTACTGTACGTCCCTGAATGTTTCCTGAAGTTATGTTGGCTTCTATCAAGAGAGGCAGTCATCCTGCCGGGTTGTCTTGTATTCAGGTGGGTCAGGCTTTCAGCTGCCTGTAGGGGAAAATGAAGGGAAAGTTCACTGTTAATTTAAGTCTGTTCTTTTTACTCTCTTGCATTCTGGTTGACAGTCAGTTCTTCTCTGTCACTCTTACAACCATATAATAGATTCAAATATACATGTCCATATGATTGTCCATATAATTCTTCTGTCCCTTTCCCTCTGGAAGATAAAGGCCTACCTGACTGCAGTTGTGAGACTCTGGTACCAGTCATTAATATCTTGCTGGTCAGTGGACATCAACAACAGTGTCATGTGTGGGAAGGAAAGCTGAAAGACAAACAGAAGAGACTCAGCCCCACATGTTGATTACCGCCACTTTTTTTCCCAGATAGTTAGAAACGTTTTGCATTGGCACACAGGCTGGAAAGCACACAGCAAGTGCCAGCCTTCTAGCTACAGATGTCAGTTTGCTTTAACAGCATTTGGAAGTCAGCAGTGCCAGTCTGTATACACTGGTCTTTCAGTTTTCTCTGTTATTTCAAGCTGCCTCTAGATGTCCTTCCACTACCACCAACTACAAACAATTTAACAAAGAATTCATTTTTATAGCTTACACTCAAGCAATGAGCCAACAAAGCCTCCCAGGCTCTGCAGTCTAGAAAAACCTGAATTTAAAACCCTCACCTAAGGCATTACTCCCAGTCAGAGCCTGTGCAGTCCTCAAAGAGTTGTAGGCACAAGCAATACCCACTGTGATAGTACCGTCCTATTTCTGCGTTCCCTATTTTTCAGGGTTCTCTCTGAGCTAATTCCACAGTCACAGTAATGCTGCATATTGCTTGTCATGAGACTGTGGGGCTATCCCACAAGCATGTGCTCAGTTGAGGGCATGTCAGAGTGTGATCAGACTTTCCTCAGCTGACCTACGTGGAACAAGCAGCAGCCTGTATTCCAGTGCACAGCAGGGCCCACGCTGAAGGGAAAAAGACAGCCTGCATCACCTCGGAAGAGAAGAGCTGCCTAACTCAGACTAGTTCTTTGCATTTACCACTGTCACCACTTAGCACCACAGCCAAGCTGCTGCTGAGACAGTTGAGAGACTTGCTTTGCAATACGACCCACTGATACTTCTGCCAGGCAGAAGCAGGAAGACTTACACTGAGGAGCCCTCCCTCGCTCTGAGTGTGGCCAAACACTTTATCCACTACACACTGGTGAAGAGGGTAGACAGCCGTGCAGGCAAATTTAGTGGAGTTCAGCAGATGCAGTGGGTGGCAGGGCTTTGCTGAAATCAAGATATCAGAAAAAAGGAAGAACATCCTGCGCTTCAATTCTTCGCCCTTTGAAGGTACAACCAAAAGCCAGCCTTCCCGGATGTACCAGCGCCCTAAGCGTGCAAGAGAAACAAAGACAGCTGTCAGACGATCACTGGCGCAAGAAAGGATTTAACGTTACAGAAAAGAATACCGCGAGCTACCCTCGTAAATTACCAGGCTCTGTACCAATCCCAGACACTGGGAGGCACTAGTGTCTCAACACCCAGGCATGCCTTTTAATTGGCGTAATAAACCTTCAGAATCCTTGAGCTGTCTTAAACTGGGCTACTCAATGTTTGTCATCAGCAGCAAAACAGAAGTTAGCCTAAAGCTTGAATATTTGTTCTATTTCCCGTTTCCTTTCCTGCTTGTTTGTGCTGATGAAAATTATTTCACGGGCCACCTAACCGACAAACCTCCATTAGTTAACAAATTACAGAATGGAGATTGCTGCTGTAATGAAAGACGGCAAAGGGAGACAAAAATAACGTACTAAAAAGAGGGCTTCAATAGGCAACATGATTAGGCTACAAATGGGGTCCGGTGTACTGTACCCACAAAATGAACAGCAGTAAGTTAAAAGGCAGAGAAATCAACAGGAAAAAAAAGAAACAATTGAAAAGCCTGGATGGGGGCAGTAATATTTAAAGAAAGCATATACGCAAAATGGAATGATTAAAGCTATGCCTCTAAGCAGCATTACTATAGACAAGAGCCATTCATTTTCAGTGAAGACACCTGCCTGTAAGAATATTACTTATAACAATCCAAAGCCTTAATGTGATATCACCACCTGTCTTGGGCTGGGAAACAGCTGCCAGAGAATTTCAGGCACTGTTTTTTGTGCCATAGCTTCTGGCTGCACTTGTAAGCGTATTTTTAGAGAGCAGCACTATTTTAAGTGTGGATTGTGTGTCTTACTACACTGCACTAATAAAATACAGAGACAAGTGAGCTGCTGCTTAGCTTAGTCTACAGAAACGGTGTCTCCTACCAGAACAGGAAAGAACAGAATGGAGAGGCGCAGGGATCAGTTCAAGTTTAAAAAACAAATGGAAGGAAGGTGTTGGTGTGGGGCTGGGCATCGTTCCCCTCATGCTATGCTGTGATCAGACTCAATGACATACAGACTGAGCTGGACTGTGCAGGAATGAACAGGGATGCATTTTCAGTATTCCGTGGGGGCATGTGGAAATTCTTGTGAATGAAGTCTGGGGAAACATCCCTAGGGAAGCTGGGGATGACAAGAACAGTGTTTCATGTCAAGGAGGCAGTTCTAGCTGAGATGGTGTTTGCCCTACATGTGAAAGGCAGCAAGCAAAGCAGGGTCTCTTTGCATTGTGAGCAATATTGGTATGTCAGAGACCACACCAGTAGTGAGAAACTTAACTCCAAAACTACCACTTGTCCTGGAATCTATAAACATTACATTTTCTGACCTCTTTCTCCCTGCTAATGGGACGCAATCCTTACAGATCTGCAGAAGCTGGCTAGTTGCTGGACAAACAGTGTTGTCGAGCTTGCAAAGAACCAGCAATACTCTGAAGCCTCTGATTTTTTTGTTTATCACATCTCATAAGACCTATTTTACTCCAGCTAATGGAAAATCTTATTATCATAATTCTGTGTCCGAGACGATGGAAAGTTATCTGTAGATTCCCAAAACTTGTCCTAATACAGCTCTCAAAATACGAGGAGCAAGAGAATAAAACAAGTGGGCCTTGTTTTTTGGGGCTTTCAAATGATAGCCGCCCCTGGTCCAGCTACACTTGCTTTTTTGCTTTTGAGACAAAGACAGCTTTTTTCATTTGCCTTTTTTCACATGTACTGTCCCAGTGAGTCCAGGCACCTCCACTGATGCTCAATGCTTAGCACCAGCAAAGCATACCTGTATTAGCTCCCTTTCAGCCAGCATCACCAAAATGTGTGCAGACATGGATAAAGCCCCAGGTAGTCAACTCACGTTTGTCCAGACTGGACATACTTCTCACAGTGTTCTATGTGTACCTTGGAGCACATTCTGGGCATGGAGAGCAGTCAGTCAAACAACAGATCCTAAAAAAGTCTTGTTATCTGACTAGATGACCTTACGTGCCAGTGCCTGTGATTTTATATATCTCAGCTACCAACACAAATACTCTGATTTCTGACAGTTCAACCCTGCAGGTAAAAGATGTTTCTTTTCATGTAGAAGGTGTGAGCAGAAGTCAAGGAAATTTTCCTCCAAAATAATTCAGTTTCTTTCTCCCATTTTCACCCAGGACTTATATTCCAGACCTCCTTGGGTTCCTGTGAACCAAGCTTCTGAGGGCATGTCATCAGCTCCCTTCATCTGAATGTCAGACATCTAATATGTTGCTTATCTCTACTTAAAAATTAAAAAGGTGCCTACATTCAGGTCAGAAGGGGAAGGCAAGGTCAGAGATGGGGTCAGAGATGAAGGCAAGCCTACCCCCAGTTATCTCAGATGGCAGAAGGAAAACAAGGCTGTCCATAAGACCCACCTGGAGTCAACACCTGGGTCTTCTGTCCTTTGAGGAGCTTCTGAACCCTGTGTAGCTGCAGTGAGTTCTCTCTCTTACAAACAATGTCCTGAACCCATTGAGATACCTCAGAAACGGATTTCATAGTCTCTGAAATTATAGCAGCATATTCTCAGGTTATTGTAAATGAGTATGTATGCTATCTTGCTGTGAAAACATAAGGTGAAATTAGGAAGCAAATGTTTTAAACCAAGTAACAATGACAAATTATTCCTTAAGATCAGAAAGAGATGACACTAAAAGCCTTCAGAAGGCTCCTTCCAAACAACATCTTTGCGATTCTGGAAAATATTTATTTGCCAGTGAAATGCTATGCAAATGGATTTGGAAGCAAAAACAAGACACAAATGCCCCACTGCAGATGATGTTGGCTTCAGGAAGATGTGACATTAATGATCCTAGAAAACTGAGGCATGTGACCAACAGAACTGACATTTTTCCAATCTAACCCAGATGCCAGTTTCCCAGTAGGTCACTCTACATTGCAACTCCCTGTTCTCTCTCTGGAATATGTGTCAATCAAGATGGTGACGGAAAATAGTAATGCACTGGAAACCCAGCAGATGAAGATTTTTCTTCTTGTGGAAACAGACAAAAAACTAAATCAAAGCAGCAGTGTTTACAGATGGTATCATACTTGCAAGTTTCTGGTACTCAGCACTGGCTGGGCTGGTGTTCTCCAGCAGGTCTCTGAGGAAATGCTTGTACCTAAGGCAGAAGGAGAAGTTTTATTGCACAATACCAGGAACAGAAATATCACCTTTATGATCGAAACCATTAGAAGTACACTATCAGCACACAGAGTACACACCTCTAAATCTAACCATGCAGCTTTGGGTCATATTTCATTGTTCACGTTCATTTTATCTTCAGATGTATCAGTTACATTACCCTACATTTTTTATACATTTGCAAGCCTTTGGAATTTCCTGGGGAGCTGCTAAGAACGACTTCACATACTATTTCATGAGACACGGAGACGACTTCAAGATTCATAAAAATGCCTTCAATTACAGACATTTCCCTTTGAACAACTGTTTTTTTGTTTCTTCTTTATGCCTGAAAGGAAGCATTCATGCTGTACGTTCCCTGTCTGCACAAGAAGATGAAGGCATTCCTGTCCAGTCTTAACTAGAGAGTCAGATCTCTGCAACTTGTTTCTCCCAATAGAATCAAACTGTTTCCAGTCTGAAACAACAGAATAAATACTATATTGAACAGATTCATGAAATGATAGAAGTCATCTCACCTGCAATATATATAACAAAAAAGAGAATATGAAAGAGCTGATTAATGAAAAAGTTAGACCTCCTGTTAAAAAGGCATAATTTTGCCAACAAATATACCGTTGTCTTACAAATTCAAAGGAATGACCCAAAGAATTATAGTAAAAAAGAATGCTGACGTTTACAAAGTTGATTAAAAATGTTTTATAATGCTACCTGGAAGACTGCGGTATGCTCAACCCTTTATTTTCAAAGAAACCAGGCTCCAGCCTCTTAAATGTACTGTAGTATGGATAAGACCATGGCTAAAGAGCAGCTACTTGTCCTACAGCAGCTGCAGCCAGGATCCCAGAGCCCTACCTAGGTTCCATATTACCCTCATACCCTTCTCCAAAACAGGCAGCCACAGAGTGCGTGCAGCACTCTCCTCATGCAGTCAGCCTGCCTCTTCAAAGGACACCTCAAGGAGAAGGCAGCAATCCAGATGGTATCTGTCTCAGACAACTGTGGCAGGCACCAAATACAAGAAAAGCATATGGTTCTGATAACCAGATAAAGGAGAAAAGCTCCCCTGACTTCATCTCATCTCTCTCCAAGAGCAACCATTTACAAGAAGTGAGTCATGCTCCAGATCAGCAACCTGCACGACAATCTCTAGCTAGGAGCAGCACTTCTGCAGTGCTTCAGACAGCTTGCTGTTGTTGAGGGCCTAACTTCAGCCACCAACTGAGATGACTCCAATTCTACTCGAGAGCTAAATAAAGGGCTTAGGAGGCAGGGCTAAACAAAGCAGTCTCTCTGTATCAGTCACCATCCAGATACACTGATTCTGCTTTACAAGCACATCTTGAAGACCATTTCACTGCAGTCTACATGCTCCAATTTGGAGACACATAGTATTACTATTAGCAAGACACTATAGGTGTATTTTTGCTTTTCCCATACTAACACCTTGTGGACTCAGAACTGCTTACTTACTGGTGCAGCCTCTGCAGAGGCAAAGGAAGCAAATCCTCCAGCTTCCTCCCTTGAAACTGAGGTCGAGTTTCTTGAAGCTTCTTAAAACGTCGGAATGACTTATTTTTCCTCAATTGCTCCTGCAGACAGCAGAGAAGGTACATTGTTGTGAGACTACAAAAGAAATACGCACGCTAATTTGCACCAAAGCTTAGAAAACAGAACTTCAGTCCTAAATGCAAGCATCAGTAGCTTGTTTTGTGGCCATGGACAAGCCATCTCCTTTCTTCTGACCACCGTCTCCCAATGAGAAGTTTAAGTTATATCCCCTCTTCATACATGCACAGCAGTACTAAGCGAGAGTCCTGGTTTGAGCTGAGTCAGAGTTAACCTTTTCTCTATTGCATCTGGTATGATGCTGTATTTTGGCTCTGGGAGACAATCAGTGTTGATAACACACTGACATTTTATTTGTCGCTGAGCAGTGCTGCATAGAGTCAAGGACATTACAACGTCTTGCACTGTCATGCCAGCGAAGGAGCTGTGAGGAAACAGAACCAGGACAGCTGACCTAAGCAGGCCATAGGAATATTCCATACCACAAGGAATCATGTATATGATACATACTATAAAACTGAAGGCTGTTGGCTGAGGGGCACGAACTGCTCAAGGACCAGCTGGGTGCTGGTAGTGAGCAACTGCCTTGTGCATCCTTTGTTTTGTGTGTGTATACATATATATATAAACACACACGTAAATATTTATATAAAATCGTTTCTAGCACTCATGGGTCGAGAACAAAAACTACAAGTACTCTGTGTTTGTTTCTTTCCCAATTCTCTTCCCCACCCCACTTGGAAGGGAAGAGTGAGCAAAGGACAGAAGGACACTGTGCTACTGTGCTGCTGAGCTGCTGTGGGGTTAAACCACAAGTTAGTATCACCACCTGTGGCTTTTTGCCATTCATTTCAAGACAAAGCAATGCAGCCCCACATTCCTATCACCTCAAGGCAACTATCCAAAATCATAAGTATGAATATATGTGAGCAAGCACAAAAGAACAGAAATCCTAGTACATTCCTGTACTGGGGCCCGCAGCAGAGGAAGGACGTGAAGCTATTGGAGCAGATCCAGAGAAGGGCCACTAAGATGATCAGAGGG
>PPHD01013343.1:0-17393 GCA_002909625.1 Bambusicola thoracicus | reverse complement strand
TATATGGGGACCAAGCTCTATGAGTGGTCCTGAAATAGATTGATTTGTATGTCTGTTTATTTTTTAATTGCTAGCCTTAAAGAACAAAGGAATTCTAGAAGTCTCAGTCCAGCATCTTTCTTCTATTTGCATTCTACATGTAAGCATTGCCATGTTTTTGCACTTGCCAAAATTATTGTGTGCGGCAGTGCTGTTCACCTATGATGCATATGGGGAACATACTTCCAGAAATAATGTGATTTGATTTAATAAATCAATGTGTTCCTGGATAGTTAACTAAAATTATATCAACAGCTATTGACGACAGTGCGAAAATGTTTTCCATGCTGCTTACCTCTGGTATACTCTTAACTGGAGAATTTTATTTACTCTGAACAGTTTCTTTATAATCCTTATTTTAAAAATTAGTGGGTCATGATTTGTTATTCTAATTAAATAAAGATTTTTAAGCAGGAATCTGAGTAACTACAGGCCTACCGCTGCAGTATGTAAATCTTTGAAATAATTTTTTTTAAGAAAAGTATAATAAAGCAAGGAAGCAAATGGAAAACAGGAAGAAATATGCAGCACAGATTTATTGTTGTAGGTGATTATCAGACAAAACTGATATTGCCCTTTGATATGATTTTCCTATGCAAAGGAAATGCAGGAGATTTTATTTGTCTGGAATTTTGTGAAGCACATATACCTTATTGATGGGAAATTACCAATATATAAAGGGTAGATTGGGTCAAGAACTTTGAGGTGGGGCCGAAAAAATTAAAGGGAATATGACAGTACTTTGTGCTGAAAGGACAGGTATTGCAGTCACAGGTTCCTGCAGGCTAAGTCTTAGGACAGGTTTTATTTAATACTTTCATGATTGACCATGTCATAAAAAGCAGACGAGTGCTAATGAAGCTTTTGAGGTTTCCTTAACCCTGGGAAAACCTTGTCAAGGCTGGGGAGAAATAGCATATGTACCAAAGAGGCAGAACTGGAGTCTTCTGCAATGGAGAAATAATGCTGCACAAGAGCTGATCAGTAGCACCCAGGAAGCAATAACCGTTTCAGATGTTTTGTTAGAGTTCATCATCTAGCAACACCTCAGAGGGGAAAGAGTAGGAGTCAATCATGTTAATAGCTAAGACCCATCGGGCTGATCCTGTAGAAAAGGCAAATACCATCCTAGGATGCATTAACATCTGACTATAATCCAGCATTCTCTGCAGAAAATCCATACGTATGACAGTTATTTAGAAATCATTCCAATCTATGGAAATATGCTAAGCTTCACCAAAAGTAACATGATAACATCTACATTTATAAATACTTTAAAATTGAGTACTCAGATACCTGTCAAAATAGTCACTGATAATTTATTGGAGTTGTTCTCCAGATTGCCAGATTTTATTGATTTTCTTTAAACTCTATTATTGTTGTGTAAACTTGAGAACAGTCTTAAGTGCTTCTTTGTTATCTTGTATAATCACTAGGAATTTTCCCAAAAAAGTGCTTTTATTCTCTTTTCCCCTTTCTAGTTTGTTGTTCACCTAACTAATCAATAGGACATGATTGTGGAAGCAGCTGTGAAGTGTAAAGGCGTTTATAGGTAGTAAGAAGGAACCGGCATTTGATATCAAACCAAACCTCATAATGGGTTTTGCTAGAGTTTGTGCAGTGCCATGGTACTTCCCTTGTCACATAAATAAGACAACACACATCCCATGAATTTCTTTCAGTCTGCTCACACTTCCCACTCTCAATCAACCTACTTCCACACTATCCAGCTTATTTTATTTCTGAATGTGATGTGCAAAAGTGTAATTTACTGTGGCATAGTTAACAGTCTTGAGATCTAACTATGTAGTTCTCTAGGAGACTTTGGGGAAACTGTACTTGAACATTTACAGTTTACATTAATAATGAGGATGGATCATAATGGTGATTATTTAAAACACTTCTGCATTGTGCATTCTCAGCAAGCAAAGTATTTTTCTAGTTCAGCAAATTCCAGAGTATGCTAAAATATATACTGCCAGTATAGTGTTCTTTAAGTCTAGCACAATAAAAACTCCCACATAAGTTAGACCTGGCTTCCTCTACTTGCTGCAGTTTGTTTGTTTTTGGTTTTTTTTTTCTTTTTTCTCTTTGGTGTTTGTTTAGTACTGTTCCCATACTGTTCTAGAAGATAAAAAATGATGACTTTCTAACTTTTCCATTATTTCCCTTAGCCTCACCCCACAACAGGAGACTAAAATGCACAGCCAATATGAAAAAGAAAAGGAAGCATAGAAGCATAGAATCCTTAGAGTTGGAAGGGACCTTTAAGGGTCATCTAGTTCAACTCCCCTGCAATGAACGAGGACGTACACAGATAGCTCAGGTAGCCCTGGGCCCAATCCAGCCTCACCTTGAAAGTCTCCAGGGATGGAACATCCACCACCTCTCTTGGGCAACCTGTTCCAGTGCCTCACCACCCTCACAGTGAAAGAGTTTTTCCTTATATCCAACCAAAATCCACCCTCTTTAAGCCTGAAGCCATTTCCCATTGTTCTGTTACCACAGATTCTGTCCCCTTCTTTCCTGTAGCTCCCCTTTAAATGCTGAAAGGCCACTACCAGGTCACCTCAGAGAATTCCCCAGGCTGAAAGTACTTTAACTTTTTACTCAGCATCAGAGGATCACACAGTCTCTACAACCAAGCTTTCCATGTGCAGATTAATATTTCCTGAGATGTTAAGTCAAGTAATTCTAAACACAGCTTGATTACTAGATGTAATCAAAGCCAGGCTTGCTGTTTTGGACCAGTTTTTTTTTTTTTTTTTTTCCAGCCAGAGTAAGCACTGTTATTACCAAGTCTTGCTTTTCCTGGTTTTCATCTCATTTACAGGCTGGAAAAACAGAAATGTCATAAGCAACTGAGGGAAAGCTAGGCTAAGTAGAAACTTGTCATGGACTTGGCCTCATTTCACACACACCCTTTCCCAATATTGCAAATAGACTCCTGAGAGCAAGCATCAATGGCATGCAAATCTAATTGGAAAAGTAATAAACAGAAACCTACATGGACAGATTTCTTGTTGCTTATAACCCAGGAAGCAACCTAAAAATTGAATCTGTTTCATTTAATCTCTGTCAACGTGTTAAAAAAAAAAAGGGAGGGGGAAGACATCAATTCATTTTCTGAGACCCCTAGTATTCATATTGTTTGTTGTAGTTGGTAGTCAGGAGAGAAACGTTAGCTGTATCTGTCTGTAACTTCTTTGCGTTTTCTCTGTGTCCTATTCCTGTGCCATTTTATTCCTATGGAAGATTAAAAAAAAAAATTAGCAGTCTGTAGATCAAGTAATTACAATCATGAGGCCACAGGTTGATAGGGCCTATGGAGAAATGTCTACCTTTAAAAATGTAAGTATAATTACCGCATTATGCCTTGGAATAAATGGGAGAGAGGGGGAGCTGCGGACTTCTGTCAAGGATATTGAATCAAAATGAGGGAGAAAGGAAATATCACCACTTAGGGCACAAATTAAGCAAAAAAAAAAAAAAAAAGGTTTAAAGTAACTGTGGAACAGATCAGCTTTGGTTCATCACCTACCTTTACAATTACGCTAGCATTTACATTTTGTAGTTTCATAAGATGTGTGAGGCTAATTTTGAGTCTGTCTCAGCTAAGAAGCATTACCTGTGCTGCAAGAATAATAGTGCTGTGGCTTGCCCACAGATGCAAGTAAGTCAGCACTGGGGTGAAATCTTGTCTCCTTGCTCCATTATTCTCCAGATGACTGGAGCCATTCGTGATCCAAGTAGGAAGATTAAGGTTCCAATCGCTTACAGTCGATTCCCAGATGACTAATATGTAAAAGTAAGATGGTTGTTTTGTTTTTCCTCTGTATATAGTCATCCTGATTTTCCTTATTTGTGTGAAGGCTCATTTTGTCTACATTGTCTAGAAAAGACAATTTTCATGAAGTCTGAGGAAGTTTAAATGAAGTTGGTAAATTTGGAAACCATTATTTATTTCTCTCCACCTGGGGGTGACTTTCCCAAATTTATGGGACTGTGTATTCATTGAAGTTTTTTGTATGTTAAATATGTATACAGAATCCTGACGGAATTTGCTGATGTTGTTGCCAAGCCACTCTCGATGATATTTGAAAAGTCATGGAAGTCAGGTGAAGTCCCCAGTGACTGGAAAAATGGCACTGTCACACCCATTTTTAAGAAGGGTAGAAAGGACAACCCAGGGAACTACCAACCTGTCAACCTCATTTCTGTGCCAGGGAAGATCATGGAACAGATCCTCCTGGAAGCTCTGCTAAGGCACATGGAAGAGAGGGAATTGACATGGCAGAACCAGCATGGCTTTACTAAGGGAAAGTCCTGCCTGATAAACCTATTGATGGCATAACTGTGTCAATTGACAAGGGAAGAGCCACTGATGTCATCTATCTGGATTTCAGTAAGGACCTTTGACATGGTCTCCTGTAACATCCTTCTCACCAAATGGGAAAGGTACAAATTTAATGGGTGGATGTTTCAACGGATGAGGAACTGATTGCAAGATTGTACCCAGTGAGTGGTGGTCAACAGCTCAATGTTCATATGGAGATAAGTGATGAGTGGTTGTCCCTCAGGGGTCAGGGGACTGATGCTCTTTAACATCCCCATAAATTATATTGATAGTGGGTTTCAGTGTACCCTCAGAAAGCTTGTGGATGAAATCCAAGGGACAGGATGAGCACAACCCTGATGAAAAGGATTTGGGGGTACTGGTGGATGGCAAGCTGGGCGTTAGTCAGCAATATGCCCCTGCAGCCCAGAAGGGCAACTGTATCCTCGGCTGCATCAAGAGGTGTAGCCAGCAGATCAAGGGAGGTAATTCTGCCCCTCTGCTCTGTGCTGGTGAGACCTCACCTGGAGTACTGTGTCCAGATATGGAGTTCTCGGTACAGGAGAGACATGGACATGTTGGACCACATCAAGAAGAGGTTCACAAAAATGAACCAAGGGATGGAGCACCTCCCCTTTGAGCACAGGCTGAGAGAGCTGGGGCTCTTCAGCCTGGAGAAGAGAAAGCTCTGGTGAGATTTGATAGCAGCCCTTCAGTATCTTAAGGGGCACTATAAGAAAGAAGGGGACAGACTCTTTAGCAGGGTTTGTTGTGATAGGTAGAAGAGAAATGGTTTCAAACTAAAAGAGAAGAGATTTAGAATGGATATAAGGAAAAGGCTTTTTACAGTAATGGTGGTGAAGCACTACAACAGGTTGCCCAGAGTGGTGGTGAATGCCCCGTCCCTGGAGGCATTCAAGGTCAGGCTGGACAACCTGGTTGGTCTGGGCAACCTGATGTAGCTGTACGTGTCCCTGTTCATTGCAGAGGAGTTGGACTAGATGACCTTTAAAGGTCCCTTCCAACTCAAACAACTTCCTTGATGCAGATGCTGCTGCAGTACTGTACCCCCGCAACATTATTCATTTCTAATACCTGCAGCCTCCACTGACCCTGCAGAAAAAGGAGGCTGTTGAGGAAACTGAGGCAGTGTGGGGACAGGAGAATCTGTAGGACTAAAAAGAGCAGGTGAAACCTGTAGTAAGCACCCTTAGACGTGAATGTAATATGAGGTTCTCTTAAATCAAGGCAGAAAGATGGTTAACCCATGGATTGTGCATTTAAAATACCATAATTTGAGAAATGGAATAATGCTAGTTGCTGGAAGTAGAGAAGATAATTTGCATGATGTCATACTGGAAATATTTATTGCTACTGCTGCTGTTAATTTCATTACCTCTCTTCCCTTTCTTCTGACTAGTTGTGTAACTTTACACAAGGCACATAACATGCCAAGGCCTCCGCTCATTAGTGGAATAGGTATAGTAGCATTGCCTACTTCCATGGTTAAATGATTGAAGTTTAATTAATGCTTTCTTCTGCAATCTCTTTTCAAAGATACTAGACAACTGCAGTACTCCTGTTGCATTATTACCGTTTTTAAATTTTATTATACCTTCCTAACCTTTTGGCTTTGTTGTCATCATGCTCTCTTGGTATTTATTTAGTAAAAAGCAACTTGAGAATACTTCCAAAACAGGAACAAACAAACAAAGAAAAATCATGCAGCAACGAAGAGGGTATAGCATCACAGTAGGAACACTTCCCTGTGGTGGATTCTAACCAGATACAGAGCTTTCCAAGGTGGGGCTGAGATGGGATGTGAGCAGTACTCAGGATGAGGAGGTGTTTATCTTGCTGTGATGCCCATTTGTACAACGCAAGGGTACAGGGCTGCAGTGTGGGCTATGAACTAAATCTCAGCCTTTTCTTGGATGTAAATATATATAAGAAAGTTTGTCTTTGGATACTCTTAGAAAATTTCAAGTCATTGACACGCCAAGTCAGTAGCTTGAGACTTGTACTTCTTTTTGTCTTAATCACAAAAAACAAAGAAAACAAAGAGACAAAAACTCAGAGAGGTGAAATTCTGGATATTTGCTTTAAAATTCTAAAATAGGAGAGGGTTTTACACAATATGATCGTTTTCGTTCCTGATGGAATTTAAGGTGTACATGTACTGGATCAGCTGGGCTCATACAAGGCTTGACCATGCATTTCACTGCCACATACCCTGTTCCCAGAAGCATTAAGGGAAGAAGACCACTATTCCAGCAGGCATGGAACCATGGAATGAGAGGAGCGAACATCAGTAGTTGCTAGATGCTAGAACTGCATCTGTGGAAAAAAAGTTAGTACAAGCCACAAGCCTTACCCCTTGCTCCACATCTGTGCACGAACAGAGCTGTACTCTTTACTGTTGGGCATCTATAGGAAATCAGAGTACAAGTTAGTGAAAGGTCGTGGTCAGGAGGATCCAGCACATAAAGAGATAGTAGAATGGGCAACTGAAATCTCCCTTGCTCCACTGGGATTAATAAAACAATTAGTAAAAACCGAGATGGAAGGATTATTATTATTCTATTACTAGTGTTAATATTTATGTATTATAGAGGTGTAACACCATCCTAGAAACTAGATAGCTTGCATTGAACTGGAAGAATTTTCTTCTTAATTTCTGATTAAATTTGGAAGAAATTAGCCTTCCAGATTTTGGATGGTGCTCTGCCACCAGAAGGAGCAGGTGAAATCAAAACAAATCTCATGTTTTGTTTTGTTTCTTTTGTCTGGATCTTTGAGATCTTTGATTTCTAGAATATTTTTGAAAATGTTTCCTGGTTACTGATGATGCATGAGTTGAAGAATACAGCATGATTTTCAGTCCTCTTGAGATTGTATTGTGCTGGCATTGAGCAAACACCTTCCTTTGAACCTCGAACTGAGCAAATTTCATATGAAAGTAACTGAGATAGAATAAACAGAGAACCCCACAGTGTCATTTTTCCCAGTCACTCCTCAGAATATAAATTAACTTAAAGATTTCCAGAAACTAGAAAGGCATTGCTGCCATTTCTTTCCTCCTGTACCACCACCACCAAAAAAAAAAAAAAAAAAAAAAAAAAAAGATCTACAGTGAATCACTGCATTCAACCTTCTGGTGATTATTTTATGATTAAGGCACTGGTCTGAGTGAGACCTGGGAGATGTGTGTCAAATTTCTGGTCCTGCCACAGACTTCCTCTGTGACCTGGGGCAAACCAATTAATATTTCAGTGATTTCATCCTCTGACTGCTAAATGGAGATGATACTGCCTTTGCCTGTCTACAGGGCTATATTGTCAAGCACCTCTTTCCAGCAGCAAGGTAACATTTTGAAACGAAAAGTGCTCTCTCCTTTACGCTCCTCCTCTTCCAGACCTGTATCTGCATTAGTACAAGTATCTGCAGGATAAAAAATGGGGTGGGGGAAGTTAAGGCATTAAACCTGGATTAGATTGCTAATTTGATGGATACCAAACACAGTGGTATTGATGAAACATGGTGGTAGTGCTGGGGTCTTGGGTTGAAGCAGAAAAGACTCAACTCTGCATCTTTACTGAGAAAAAGATGCATGGATCTGTACTCTGTCTTCTAGTTGTGCATGAGCCCCAGAAGCACAGTTGTTATTTACATCACAGTAGCTAGACAGCCAAATTGATATTGGACTCAAATTGTGATAAAGCCTAGAAATGTGAGCATTTGTTAAATGGCTATTGTCCTGAACTGCTACTGTAGAATTAGATATGTTGAACAAAGGAAATGTTATCTCTGTTTTCCAATTGAGATAGTGAGCACAGGCTAATGAAGTAATTTGTTGACAATCAAAATTGCGACGATGCTAGGAAATGAAATCGGTTCCCTGCAATCCCTGCTTAGTGTTTCTCTCACAGGACTCTCCTTCCTACTAGCTTAAAGATTGTGTGCATACTTTGAGTGGATTCAAACTGGAATTCATAGCTGTTTCTGTCATTTAAATAGTGATCTCCTAGGATTTTGTTTTGGTCAGCACCTCATAGTATCACACAAATGCAAATAATAGTAAAACTAGTTGAAGTATATAAAGTTATACTCAAAAGTCAGAGAAAATAAAGCTTAGCGGACCCATAAAACATAAGCACTTCCATTCTGCAGGCCAGCACAACAGCTTCCAAGAGAGGGAAATAGCTTAAAGGCAGCTTGATTGGGTGGAAGTTTGTGGGTTAAGCAAGCAACGGCAATTCCCACTCAGTGGTTCTGGTGCTCCAGACTATGAGTTTCTGCCACCATCTCTTAGCCTACACCAAGGCTGTCCCAGTTCTCTTGCTGCACAGCTCAAGAAAACTATAGGACTTCCATAGCAGCAGTGTTGCTATGCCTTCCTAAGGGCTTCCTCTGATGTTCTTCCCCATGTGTAGGCCCAAGCAGTAGTAGCATGGTCCAGCCAGGTTGCTGAGACCTGCCCTTCTGCCACCTGAGCGAGGCCATGATGATGTTCCTCTTCCAAGGCAGGCTGGCAGAACTCTCTAGGCCCTACTAGGAGCTGGAGAGCTGACGAGTGGGAGACAGGCACGCCAAGGCACGCATGCAAAGCTAACCACTTTGCTCTTCACCATCCATAGCTGAAGAAATAGCTTCGTCAGTTGATTCCCGACATAATTACAGAGTAAGTGCATGGGCACCTTCTCCTCTGGTGAAGAGCTAGAACCTACTTGCAGCGTTATTAGTATTCGTGTATGGTTGTGTGCTGTCTGCTTGAGCAATTATATTGCTTTAATTTAGGTCACTAATGATATTATAAGATAGTTTGTTGATGGTGTAATTTCTTTTGATGTTTGTTGTTACTGGATATATCAGCTGGTTTTGATACCATAAAACACAACATTTTGTGTCCTGCTAGGGAGGGAAGAGGGGGAGAAAGAGGTTGGTAGCAAGGAGGCAGCCGGAGGGGGGGTGAGTGGTGGAAAGGGAAGTCATTCAGCGCTCGCCCGATCTGCTATTTGGAGTGAATGATAATCTCTTAGTACAGCAAAGCTGGCAGCAGTGCTTTTGCTATCAGGATTTTTACCGTGCTTCTCTGCTTATCTCTCAGCGTGACCACTGAAATCTGTGAGATCACACTACGAGCCGTGGTATCCTGTCAGGTTTGAAATTATTTCCGACAGGCTACAAAAACAATTGGGCCCTCACTTTGGCTGCTTTTACACTAGTTGAAGTCTAATTTATAAGATAGATCATTCGCTTCACTGGTTCTGTCCTTGATACTTTTCAAGCTACGGCTGGTGTTGGTGACTTTTGTTTTGTGCTTCTTACATATTCTGTGGGGGTTTTTGTGTATCATTTTTTCCAGCTCATATCCCTATGAGGGGCAACCTCTTCATCCAAACACATTATTTCTATACAAGTAGCTACCTCATTGTTATATCAGCTTTGACCTTCACGATACATCACAGCCTGCCTGAGCTGAGATTTATTTAATAATCTCTAGAAAGCTCTTGAGTTAGATTTTAATAGTACTGTTCTACCTCTGTGCATGAAAGAAGAGAAAGCTTGTTTTCCCTTCAGAACACAGGGCAAGGTTACAATTAATATTAGGGACAGTTAAAACGTTAGGCAGGAGTCATTTAAAGTGACAACACTGATGAGCCCTGTTAGACCTGTCTCGTTTTTAAAACCACTCTTGATAGTGTAAAATTGGGTATTAAATTGAAATCTCATTTCTTTTCTGGAGAAATACATCTTGAGACTGGGCTTTAAAAACACACAAACTGGCATACTCTGTTCCTACCAAAACACCTTTGAAAATCTGACCTACAACTGTGGGATGGAGCATAAGTATTTGATATTCCTTGTGATCCTTGTACCTCTAGTGTGGAAGATGATGACCCTTTCAGTAATACACCAAAGTTAAAACTTGCATCATGTTCACATTCCTTTTTGAACTGAAAATGTGCTGGGTTTTTATGACTATTGAAATATACCTGTAATTTCAATATCTTCTTGTTCCATTGTGCAGTGCAGTAATATGGTGATATTATGAACACTTGTAAGGTCAGATGGGAAGTGTCAGCTGTCTAGATAAAACAACTTTGATGAAACTAATGTTCCACCCTCATTGTACTTTAATCATTCTCTGCTTTCTAAAAAGCCGGGGGTTCATTCAACATCCACAATATTGAATTCTTTGCATCTAACATCTCTCAAAGGCTGTGCAGTCATAGCATCATCTGGCCTTCTGATACTATATTGAACCCTGCATTTAAATGCAGTGTCCTAGCAGCCTCCACACTTTGCTCTTCGTATGTGGAAGGCTCAGTGGAAGGAGCACTGTAGTCAGATTGAAAAGATAGGGTTTCTTCCCTGTTCCTGCATTTACTTGTGGTTTTGCTGGACGGAGAACTCAGCTCCACAGAGCACCTTATTGTGTTTGATGGATTATGCTAAGCTGTGATACAGTTCTTGAGTTTCTGGTTTCTCTTTCATAAAATAAGGAAAATGTTACTTATCATTTTAATAAAGTGCATGGACAGTTTTCTGATGAACAGCATCTCATAAAAGGTAGTAATTATTCAATGGTGGATAGATCATTGTGTACTATGTAATATGTTCTGTATTGTCCTCCCTAAAATCAATGAGAAGACACAGGAGCTTGAATATATTCTTTGCTAAAGAACTTTGCTATAACATGTCCAGAGTTTTTAGTGCTAAATAGGATGTTAATCAGAACACAGCAGATGCCATGAAGACACTGTTTATTACAACACAGACAGCCAGTTCTGAGACCATTCCTCTCACAGGCAAGATTGTTCAGCACAGGAGACATGAAATTTTTGTTTCCAGACTTCTCTGTCTGTAATGTGTCTGACTGATTCCAAGATGACAGACGACTGGGTGGCAGAGTGTATGATGGATAGCTTGATTATTTTAACAATTAAATATGTAATGAAGAGCTGGAAAGGTTCCATGTAAGTCTCATTTTCACCCTGGTTAAATATGGTGTGCATAATTAATTTTCAAATATGAAAGGGCTCCAGCAAGAAAAGAAATGAAAGAAAGTTGAAGAGATAGTGAATATTTTATTAAACGTCACTCATTCAAAACTCATTAATATACATAGTCCAAGAGTAATCATCTCATTTAAAGTTAAATACAGTAGTGCTTATTTTCTTGGCAAATTACCTAGCTTATTGTTGAACGTAATAGCTTAATAAGGGACACAAATCCTACCCTTGGCCTTTTCTTAGCAAAGAAGAACATCATTTCCCATGTTCCTTCTTCAGCTTGATGCATTTGGAGACAGCGATTTCCTCATTTGCTTTCTGAGACCAAAATTCATTCACTCAACAACTGGTGAGAGGAGAGAGGGAAATGGTACAATGCTCTGTCACAGAGTTTTGGACTTAACAGATGAAAACTTGGATGTTAATCTTGAAGGAAATTCCATTACTTCAAAATTTATGTGTTCCAAATTACCACATTAAAAAAGCTCTTCCATTCTTTTTTTTTTTTTTTTCCTTCTTCATATTTAGCCACATAAAGTTCTGTGGGTTTTTATTAGTATTTTGTTTTTAAAGAAATTCCAAACAGATCTTAACAACAATCAACTATTCTATATTCAAATATTCTATTTCAACTTGTTTGAGAACTTTTTACATGTTGTTCAATACCCATCTCAACACCCCTCAGCTGCTTGGATGGGCATGTTATGGACTTCATCTGCTCCTGCAGGAATCAGGTTATTTTCTCCCAGATATTTAGATTCAAATACAGGCTAGCAGAAACTGTCTCTCTCCACACCATAAAATGTTTTCCTTCCAAAAAATTCTGGCTAGTTCTATAACTTAACTTGTGAGCAGTGTGATTCATGAATAGAGAATGCTTTGAAGATATAAAGTGTTATGTAAATGCAAAGACATTATTATTATTATAATTAGAATATTATTAACTATGGGAGGAGAGAAGATTAAACAACTGGGCTTCCTTACAAAATCCATTTGAATGAACTAAGGCTGAGGACACTTATTAAATGCAGTGCCGTTCCAACTGCAAAAGAATCCTTGCTTCTGCATGCAGCTTTCTGATCTTCGTGCACATCTTTACCCTTTCAGCATGAATCAGATATGAGCAAGAAGCATGGTATAAGGAGAAAAAAATGAATGTAGTAACAGAGGCACTATTGTATTCTTGTTGCCAAGAGAAGCCTGCTTTTACTCTCCATTACCCAATCATGGCTGGCCACCAACTTGCTAGATGCATAACCCAAAAGATTCTGAGCTTCTCAGTGCAGATGAAAGCAACATTCTGGTCCATCTGAAGTATATAACTCTGCATGTTGAATTTTCCCTATGTTACTTCTTTTGACCTGCTGCTATGGATGGCAATTTCGACTTTTCAAGAATTTCTTTCTTCTTTGATTTTCTGAATATTTGACTATGTAAGAGGCACAACTGGTTGTTATGATTACTATTTACTAACTTCATTTGCTGTAGTCTTTAGAAGCCCTAATCGAGCTCAGAACACCTCTGTGCTGTGTGCTGGTTCCTCAAGGTTCAGATTAACTGCTAATTATCAGATTGTAAGAAAAGTGACCTTTACTACCTTGCTAAAATAAGATTTCAATTTCAAGTCAAGGGAAGCGATAATACCTCATTTCCTTGTAGTCATTGTCAGCCTACCTGTTATGGACTTCCTGACTCTGGAAGTTAACCAGAGCTGCACAAACTCCCTGGTTGTAATAGGGTTTTGTTCTGCAACTCTGCAAACAGCTGATGGAAGAAGACAACTTCACTAAAAAGAATGTGAAAGAAAGTGCTATACTGGCCCCTGCTAGCCACCACAACTTACCCTCAAATGCACTGCTGCAGAAGGCAGAAATCAGAAGGGCAATGTAGGTGCCTTAGAAGTTATTCTGTTTTGTGTGAACAACTGCAAATGCATAAAATATGCCCCCTGTGGTAGTCAATAGCATCGACTTCAATAGGCTATGATTTCGCCACAGTTGCTTATTGTGTCATATAGCCCAGATGCTAATTGCCTGTGGCTGACGGACAAAGATCCAGTCTGGGTGTGGTGGGCCCAAAGGAGACAAAACTGGAAGGCACTGTGTGGAGAGTCTGATGGCTGACTTGGCTTTGTAGTTTTTTCTTTTTAGTTTACAACAGTCTGTGGCTCCATACATAGCAACAATAACTGCATCCAGGAAAGCAAACTGAGGTCTCATGTTCTTCTGAAGTTGTGCTATTTGTGTCATATTTTAGATGGATAGTGTCTGTGGTGTTTGCATGATTGGTTAAGTTTTCATTTTGCTTCTTCTCTGTCCTTAATGAGCCGCCTTCTGCTACCACTGAAGTCAATAGTGAAGCTTGTGTTAACTTCTCAGAGTGCACAGGTAAACTCTCATCTGCTAGATGAGCAACATACATTAGAAATTTTGATTAATTTTTGTTAAATTGTGTTACACAACAAATATTCTGTAGCCTCAGAACAGTTCCTGCTCAGGCATCTGAGTTAATGCTTTGGATCTCCAGTTCATCACTGGATAAGATATAATGATTGAAGGATTTGTTGATCCTCCACACATTCCTGATGTGTTTCTCTAAAAATTGTTATCTTGTTTTTCAGCATACAGTATATTGTATCTGAAATTATGATGTAATTGCTTGGTCTTATATAGAGAAAAAATCCTGAATGCCTTTTCAACCACTTTACATTTCCATTCAGAACTCCAGTTCTGGAATGTCTTCTGTTCTTCAGAATATCATAGAATCATAGAATCTCAAGGTTGGAAAGGACCTATAAGATCATCTAGTCCAACCATCCTCCCATTACCATTGCTACCACAAGCAACTAGACCGTATCTTGTAGCTCCTCATCCAAACGCCTCTTGAACACTGCCAGGGAATATCTTAATATACGCTGAAATCCTCACAATTGACCACGAACATTTATCTACTTTCCCAAATGGGAAGTAATTTATAGAAAGGCTTGTTACTTCTTTAAATTCAGACTCAATGAAATGAAAGTTTGGCCTTCCCTTTTCTGTCTTTGCCTCTCATGCAATTCTCTCAATTTCTAGCACATATAACATCAAGGATCATTTTGACTATCTGAAATGATGACACTTTGCAATATGATTGTAATTTCTGTGTCTTGGAATTGAGTGTTTTTTCCCAAGGTTTTTGTTGTTGTTGTTGTTGAATTTTGGACCTCTCTAGCTTATTTCACAATGAGGATCCCATACACTATTATGAACAGAATGTATGGTGTTACCTTAATTAGAGGCAGAGAATACAGGCTTTCAAAGATTTTGTATGAACTGAAGGATGGGAAGATCCTATTGTTGCATGCATTATAAAGTATATTATGACAACAAAGAGTTTAGAAGTTACTTATCCACATTTGTTCTTGAAAAAAAACCACCACCACATGATACTTGAATAAAAAATATAATTCACACCACTGATCTTCAAGAAGCAGCTTTGAACAATTGTATTCAGTTTCCCCATATTTGTTATATGCCATTGAAAACCATAATGAGAAATATTAGTCTAGAGTTTTCAATAATATCTTGTTAGCATAGCAGACTCCATTAGAAAGTCAGTTTAGGTTTTTTGCTTGAAATGCTTTTGGGATCTTTGACTGCTTTACTCTAAAGCCCACATAACTTTACCATGCTCAGATAATGTCACCAGCTATAAGCAGGAATGACTTTGGCTTTTGATACAGCTGACAAATTGCAGCAAAGGTATAGCTGTAGCACAATGAATCTGTCTAGAATTCCTCTAGAAATAACATTTAGCAAATAATTCTATTGATTTGGAGTCTTCACTGACTCTAGCTTGCTTTCCTGGAGCTACATGGACTTCATTGTGGTTAATAAATAAAGTTAAAAAACAGCAATCTTAATGATGCAAACAGATGAAGAAATCTTTAGGGAGCTAATTTTTCAAGCAAGATGGTGCCATTTTTTAGTCAGTACCATGTGTAGCCATATTGGCAAGAGACTGCGCAGCCACTGGCTGTTGATAAAATGGAGATCAATGGCTCCCTGAGTCAAGGTCACTGATGATATACTGCCAAAGGCCTAGCAGCAGGGACAGAAGGCCTAAACATCAGATCAGTTTCTGTGTCTTTCAGTAGCAAAATAATTTCAATATTTAACTTCCTTTTCTGCCAGAGCCTTTGAGGTCCACAGAGGGTACGAAGTCACTCAAGTTATCGTCTTCGTCAGTTTTAAATCATTCCAAGAGATGCAAATTGCTTCCTAACAGGAACTCCTCCTGAGCTTTGTTTGCATTTTGCAGAATAATAATAAGGATTTTTTAAAGCTTTGTACTTGGCAAGGGGGCTAACATCTTCTGCTCTCTTTGTCAAGTGACTTTTGAAAGAATACGTGGTACCTTTGGAGCATTAAAATGAAAGATAAAATAATCACTTATTCTGCAGGGATTATGACACCAAGGCATAATAGATTAAAAAAGCATCTTGAAGAGATTTGCTGATGTGAGACTGTTACAAAACATCATCTTTACAGAGCTTGGGTCATGTCAGAGCCAGTTTCTTTACAATTATCGATCAATTCCAGCTATGCTTCCGGTTTGTTTAGCGGTTTTCTGTCATTATTTTTAAAATATTCAGATTGTACCCAGACTTGGCGTGATGCTCTTTTAGAATTCAGTTGGCATTTTTGACTTAATACGCATTTTAGGACTGTGCCAAATAACAATGGGCAAACATTTGGACAAAGGAAAGAAGTACACCTAGTAGTATGCTAAATTATGTATCTACTGTAGATTGCTTTTAAATAACCGTGTGTTTAATCACAATGGCAAAATCCGAGCTGTGTACTGCTTACATATTTTCTTAACTGAAACTGGTAGTAGAGGGATAAGATCCATTTAGCAAGAGTTTCCTTGTCTGACAGAATAACATAAAAATTCCAATAAAAAGTTTATTTTCCAGGAGCATTTATACTAATCATAATAAGCCTCTTCTAACTGCATCCCAAAGACAAGATAGTTTGCCAAGCAGATGGTGGAGAAAAGTTAGGCTGGCCCCAAACCAACAAATTCCATTTAATGACAAATTCTGAGGTTACAAGATCTGTTTTCATTCTAATGTAGAATGAAACCAAAACCTTCAGGAATTTTTCTCATGCACACACAGACATTCAAGCAAAGACTCTACTGCAGGGCTGCAGAGAGTCAAATTAGGACTCTCACCTGAGATGTGAAAAATAAAAAAAAGTACACTGTGTTAAAGAAAAAGAAAGAAGAATAGAGGAGGAAAAGATAATAGTACAGCAGAACCACAAGGAAACAAGCAATAGTGTGTTTACCCATTCTGTTTATCTGTCTGAGATGGGATAGCAAAGGGGAAGAATTCTGGTCCCATACAATCTTTATGAGGGTTAGTTTTCAAGAACTTCGTCTTGAATTCAATCTGTACCGATTTTAAGAGTAAACACAATCTGGATGTGTGATAGTATTTTAGTGATATTTAAATTAAATGAATATAATTCACCATAATCATATTTTCATATTTTCAGACATTCCTGATGGTGAGCATCCTTGGAGATTCAGAGTTCTGGGTGTTTCTGATGGCCTGGAAGGTTTAAAAAATTATGAATTATTGACTTCAAAATTTAAGGGCTACTATATCTTTGTACTTTCTTAACATCCCATAAGAAAAGAATATTTGGCATAGTCTTAGAAAAAATGCACTAAGTAGAAAAAAGTTTTTTTTCTATCGTTCATCACATTTTCCACAATTTCTATTTTGTGCTATGTAGCTTTTAAGTACTCTGATGATTCTCTCTAATCTCTATAAAATGCTCAGCAGAACGTAATCCTCATTAGAGCCTAGTGCTGTAACAGATATCAAATTGTGCAAATAGGTTTCTTGCATGAAGGAAAATTGCCAAGTAAACATTAAGATTCCCAAGTAAATTGTACATACGTAAAGATCTATGATTAAATATACACTTTTTGCATTTGCGTGCAAG
>PPHD01013342.1:2961-13855 GCA_002909625.1 Bambusicola thoracicus | reverse complement strand
AACTGTAAGGTGAAATTAGCCTGGATGTTGGTTGGGGTAGAATCCAAGGGAAAATTCTTTGACAAGAAAATCACTCTCACTTTCCAGCTGGAGGCTTGTCAATTTTGCTGCAGGATCAGAGATCATTTCCAGCAACTCCCCCAACTGCAAACACACTCTGGAACTGTGTCTGTATATTGGAAAAAATGGAAAAGGTTCCCTTGCAGGACCATTAACAGTATGGATATATATACTTCATAGTTATATATAATATAGTCAACAATATAGTTGTGGGGCTACCCTGGCTTACTAGACAGGGCTCTGTCTCAGATGAAAGACTTTTGTAAAAATTTCAGCTCTACTGCCTTGTTCAAGCAAGTTTCAGTCTTTAATGAGGTCAGGAAACAAGATCATGGTGACCATTAAAAGACTGTTTCTTTCCTGCCTCAGTCCAGGCAAAACTTCTTTCATTCTGGGATTTTCCTACATTCAAATCACAGTTTTAGATGTCCACAAGGCTGGAAAAGATTATAATATTTTAGATATCTTTGTTTGAAATTTATTTGCTTCACTGACATTTAGTTAATATGCTTCAGGTTTACTTTATTATGAAATCCTGGTCAGGGCCATAAAATTTTACATCATATGCATTCTGTTCATGATATGTCAAAGAGTTATAGGAAATAAAATGCAATGGTAATGATATAGTTGCATACAATTACTGTAGAGATAGTATAAAATATTCCTAGGGATGATCTAGGTCTTCTTTAATAGGTATTATTCAAAGATAGTGAAAGAAATTGGTTTCTGTCTTGGATAGTAAAAAAATAAATGGAAGTATGTAAATTTGTACCTTATTACTCTCAAGACAGTTAATGCTTTTGTAATACAAAATAAACATTATATGGAATAAATCTAGATATAGCTATAGAACTGCTGAGAGACAGATAACAGTTTCACAATTACAGCTAGAGTGTTTTAAGTCTGTCATTTTCAAGACTGGTACTAACAGTTACTATGTCAGTTGTGTTGAGAATGACTACTTACTCATGGTTGTGAGGCTTGATCTCCCCTTGAAAAGTCTCTCTTGAATACTAATACATGCTGTTGAGATCATGTCATTACACTTTCCCTATTTTATAGTTCTTTAAGTGCTTAGTCTATTTAAGTAATCACTCACCTCTTGAAGCAGCTGTTCATATGGACAATTAAAACCCAAGGAAAATGAAAGGAAGTGAAAGTATAACTTTAAATCAGTTCAGTTGAATATATCGTTAGTGGATTTAAAATGTAGTACTAGTCTCTAAGGGTGAATTTTTATGTTTCAATTAATGTGTCCACTTCCTCATAAGCTGAAGCCAATTTTTGGATATAAAGTGGATAACAGAATCATAGAATCATTGAATATATCGAGTTGGAAGAGACTCATAAGGATCACAGAGTCCAGCTCCTGGCTCCAAACAGGACCACCCTAAAATCAGAGCATATAACAGAGAGCATTGTTCAGCTATTTCTTGAACTCTGGCAAGCTCTCCTGGGGAGCCTGTTCCAGTGCCTCACCATCCTCTCAGTGAAGGACCTTTTCCTAATATCCAACCTGACCCTCCCCTGACACAGCTCCATGCCATTCCCTTGGGTCCTGTCACTGTCACCAGAGAGAGATCAGCACTTGCCCCCCTGCTTCTCCTTATGAGGAAGCCATAGGCCACAATGAGATCTCCCTTCAGTCTTTTCTAGGCTGAACAAACCAAGGGACTTCAGCTTCTTCTCATATGTCTTACGCTCTAGACCTTTCACCATCTCTGTAGCTCTCCTTTGGACAATCTGTAATTGTTTTAGAGATGCAGACTTTACTCAAGGCAAAGCAGTACCAATCCAATTACTGGGACAATTACTTTCCTCAGCCAGCTGGAAATGCTGTGCTTGATGCACCCCAGGATACATTAGGCCTTCCTGGATGCCAGGGCCCACTACTGACTCATGTTCAATTTGCTGTCAACCAAGACTCCCACATTCCTTTCAACAGAGCTGCTCTTCAGCATCATATCTCTCAGTCTGTCTGTATAACCAGGGTTAGCCCTTCCCAGGTGCAGAATCTGGCACTTGCTATTGCTAAACTTCATGTGGTTGGTGACTGCTCAGCTCTCTAATTTGTCAAGATCTCTCTGCAAGGCCTCACAAACTCAACGGAGTCATCAGATCTTTCCAATTAAATAATATCTGCAGAATTGTTAATAACATCTTCTAGTTCTACACCTAAGTCATTTATGAAAACATTAAAGAGAACTGGCCATAAAATGGACCTGGGGAGCCTTGCTAGTGACCAGCTGCCAGCCTGATGTAACCCTATTTACTATAACCCTTTGAGCCCAACCAATCAGCCAGTTGCTCACCTATCACATTACGTTTTTGGCTCTTCTTGCTTGTTTCTGATACTGTGTGCATTGGTGTAGAAGTATTTCAGATTAACTTCATCATACCCAGCACCTTGTGGAGCATACTGAAGGATCTCACTAGCAAGGAACCCCTCTGATAGTGGCATGCCATCTGATAGTTTATCACTAGAAGTGCAGGTGCACTCCAGCTGGGCTATAGGTCTCATCCCCAGTCCTGGCATGCTGCCCTTAAGCCCATCTCTAGTGAGCCTTTTCCCTTCAAATCTAGTTTGAAGCCCTCTCAGCGAGCTCTGTCAATTCCTGGGATAGAATTCTTTTCCTCCTTTGAGACAGGTGGACTCTATCTGTTGTCAGGAGGCCTGACAGCTGAATAGACTGCCCCATGATCAAAAAAATCCAAAATTCCTTTAATGGCATCAGTCTCTTAGCCATGTGTTGATCAGGTGGGTTTTCCTTTTCCTCTCAGTAGTTATTCCTGCTACTGAAGGGATCAAGGAAAACACCACCTGAGCTCCCTGCTCCTTGGACTAACTTAACTTAACTGCCCTGATGCCCTAAAGTCCCTTCTGATAGTGCTCAGGCTTCTCCTCTTGACTTCATTGCTGCCAACTTGATCTAAAAGAAGCAGATAATCATTAGAGGGCTGTACCAAACCAGGGGGTTTTCCATAAGAATTAATGAAAATAGTTACGTAAGTATATGTTCCTTCTCACATATAGCTATACAGTTTTCTTTAAGAGATACATGCTATGTACGCAAAAAAGACATAACAGTTTGTGCACATTCCTTTCTATTACTGTCCTGGAACTTCATGAATGACAGATCAAATTTTTTTCTTAAAAAATAACGTTTTTAAAACAAGAATAACATAGTTTATAGTATGCACCGAAGTACCTTATCAAATAAATACAATTCTGTTCACTTAAAGCATAGAAAAGCTATTTGCAAAAAAATAGAAGTGTGCTCCCTGTAATTTTAAAGGCACTTTAAAGACTTAGGCAAGATCATATTAAAGTTAGACAATTTTAAGCTACTGCTGTTGTCAGTTGAAATAGGCAATTTTATGACTTAATCTTATCCTTAAGTAGACTTCAGAATGAGTCAATGGAGTCATTCTCTTGAGGTACCCATGATTATTCATCAATAGAAAGAAAAGCTTTAGAAGTCTGCTCAGATATTGATGACTACAACACCATGGTGAATCTCACTTTGGTGCTCTTTAGTATAAGTGCCTGATGACTGGGGCAAGTCACAGTGTAACAAGGACAAGCACTGACACAAAACATGTATTTTAATTTTTAAATCACTAGTTCAGACTCTATAACATTGCTCTCTATGTGTGTGTGTGTGACATCAGATGACTGTACTGTTTGTAGGTCGCTAGACTCCCCTCTTCCTTACTGCTCATCTCAGCAGACTGTGTGCTCCCTGGCTGTCTCACCTTCAGCATTAGAGTAGGGCCTTTGGTTTTTGGACACTCTCTCATTTTGATTTATTAGCATCAATTTCAATTATACTGTATTATGCTGTGCTATTTTGCATTTCACTATCATATTGAGCACATTAACTTTCCTCTGCAGATTGTTGCTGCTGTTTTTGTTTTTAGGCCCTTCTCCCTGCCTTTTTCCCCTTTTCTCCCTTCCTCCTTCCCTGGGGCGAGGGTCCATGAGTCCCCCTGCCCCAGTAGCCATGGAACCGGGCCCAATGGGTATGTAAACTGTTGACATTTTTGGTGGACAATGTGGGCATAGGCTGCTTTGGCTGGGAAAAGATACACTTTTAGAGCAGATCTCTATCTACTCTCAGAGAACATCATTAGAAAACTTATCTGTACTGCAGGTGCTGTACTGAAAACAAGGCCTTGAAGTCCAGGCAAACTGCCAGTATTCTGGGATATTTGTAAACCTTCTTGGGTGCTGCTAGTTTGCTCTGGTAAAGAGAAAAAAAAAGTATTTGCTTTCTCTTGTAAAACTGTTCTTCAAGAGATTACATTCCATCATTTTTCTCCTTTTAATATTCAGAACATACTGGGCTTTTATTAAGTTTGCCACTATGCTCTATGGAACTATATGTATATATAATCAATTAAATACACTGATTATAATACTTCTCTGACATCTGTGTGCAATGTGGTATGAATTGGGCACTGAAAGGTATGTCCCAGAGAGAGCTGCTAATTTCATAGAATGTGTGATTTTTAAACAGGTTTCCAGTCTCTCCCCTGAATCCCTTGTGCATCTTTGGAATGCTTATCCAATGATCATGTTGAGAATCTACCTGAGTGTATTCATCATTATTTCACTAAGTATCTATATTTATAATTTTTTGCAGAAGCCTCCCCCAGAGCCAGAGAATACTGAGTGGAAGGGAGTGTGGAGGAACTTGGGAGATACTTTAGAGAAGTGAGCATCACTGGTGTCATGGAACTTTATTCCTGAACACTTACAAGATCCTGAGAACCTTAGCAGTAATTTGAGACAGAGATGTTGCAGCTCAGGCAGATATGAGGAGGCACAAATTATTTGGAGACTGGCTAATGCTTATCAGGCCTTATTCATTACTATCCCAGAGAAAGAGAGAGTCTCTGAAATTGAGCAAGGGAGTCTCCAAGCTGAAAGGGAGAGTTTCCAGGAGAGAGGTGGAACTGAGAGGGAGAATCTCAGGGTCCAGAAAGAGAGCCTCTTAGTTGAGAAAGTCTCCAAACTGAAAGAGAGTATCTCTGAGCCAAGATGGAGAATCTTCAGGTCCAGAAAGAGAGTCTTCTAGCTGAGAATCTTCAGTCTAAGAGAGAGGGTCTCCGGGTCATCTTATTGGCTACACTCTGTCCACCAATCTGCTGCTTCTTCATTGATTCTTGTGGTTTACTGTCCTAGCCTGCTGCCTTGCATTCCAGAGATAGGGTAGCTAACAGTTTTATGTGGAGAAACAGGAGACCCACTGCCTATAGTAACTGTCTAAATCTATAGAATAGCATCTGTTATCAGCAGCAAAAACCTGTCTTGGCAAGGCAGATCTGTAGCTTCCAATTCACCACCTCATGAAGGCACATAACTTTTAACCTATTTTCCTCATTTCAATATATCAGAAAGAACCTCCTCTTTCTCCTACAATTGGAGTGTGACATTAATGCATGTTAATGATTTTTGTTTGTATACATATATATTAAGTGTGATGCAGTGATGTGGAATAAGGGGGGGGAATATCGTGGTTTAATTATTTTTTGTTATCAGTATTCCACATCATAACATCATGTAGAGTGCTGGGAGTTAAAGAGCTAATGCTCCAATTCTGTGGACTGCTGATTTTCTGGGTACCTGGTTCTCAGAAGAGAAGAAGACCTACATACCCCAGAAGACTTTTCATTTCCGTTTTCCACACAGAGGGAAAGATAAAACTGCTTGGAAGTCATGAGACTGTTCTTTACTGCTCATTTTGGCAGTGCGTGCTCCCTAGATGTCTTGTCTTCAGCTTTAGAATAAGGCCTTCAGTTTTGGACACTGTCTCTGTCATTTATTTGGTCTATTAGCTTCAATCCCAATTGTATTTCTGCTATTATAATTAGTAAATTAACTTTCCTCCTCAGATGGTTGCTGCTGTTTTTTTCCCCCTTATTTACTATTATTCCTTTTTCTCTTTGTTCCCCCCCAGCCCTCCTTCTTGCCACCTTTTTTCACACCAGTGGGCCTGTGGGCCTGCTGTCCCCCTGCCACAGACACCGATAGATCTAGAGATAGCTCTGAGACGCTCCCCCATCCCTCTAGGTGAGGTTTCTTGGCTGGTGAGGCCTTGTCTGGAGGGAAGGGGGGGCATGAGAGAGCTGTGGGAAGGGCTCCCCATAGGGGAAGAGCTGCAGATATGGGCTCTGTCCAGAGACATGAGCCCCTTGTGCTGTCTCACACCTGGCAGCACTGAGAAGGGGTTATTGCATGGCTTGTTCAAAATAGGCTCTTTCTGCAAGTACTGTCAGCCTTTAACTTGCATGTTCTTAACCCTAAATCCTTTGATGACAATGAACCCTTCAACCCCAATTGTTTCCAAACATTTCCTTTTATTCATTGTGAATTTCCTACTTTGCAGATAAGTCAGCCCATTCCTTCCCTCTGTCTATCATTTTTCACTTTAGAAATATCCTTCAGTTTATGTCGCTTATTACATACGGTTTTAAGATCAGGGGTTATTGCCCTTACTCACTCTGTGTGCCACTGTGGCTTTTGCCATCTCTGTTCAGTAAACCCTTTTCTAAAAGCATCCCATGCCTCCGAGCATCTTTCCATCCCAAAGATCCTTCCAGAAACACCAATTTAATCTGTCATCAGTGTTATACAAGGAGGTTTTAAACAATCCTGTGTAAACAAGGGTGCTATGAAATTGCACTAATAACAAAAACTCTGTTCTTTGGCAGAATTCTGTAAATAATGTTTTCTGACTGATGCAACAGATCTCACACAGCCAGTACAGCATCCTACAGCCAAAGGGATGCTGCCCGCAGGGACCAAGTGCAGGACAGCTGGCTTTTGCTGGTTAGGCCAAAAAAGCTTGGAGGCTGCGGCTCTAGGCCAGCCAGAGGATGTCACAATGCAGGTGACATCACCTAGGCTTCTGGAACCTGTGTTCTGTTACTATGATGATGACAGCCCCTCCCCAAGGACAGCTAGCAGTTGGTTCCAGGCACTCATCTGTGAGCTGCGCTGCCTGCAGCCTCTCACCGTGCCCTGTGTCTGAGAGCAGCCCCACGAGCACACAAGGTCAGCCTCATCTCGCTCTGGGTTATGGTTCGTGTGACCATTTAGTGTTATTGTTCACTGTGGATGCTTTGGGTTCAAAGGTGAAGTGTTACCAATTTGTGTTTGCGTTAAGGCTGAAGGATTACCCTTTTGAATTAGGTTAAAGGTTACTGTTTGGGGCTAGTGTTTAGGGTAAGAGTTACCATATTAGGTTAGGGTGAAGGGCTTCCCTTTTATGGTAAGGATAAGCGTTGGTGGTTCCCATTTTGGATTAAAGTTAAGACCTATTTTGGGTTATGGTTAAGAGCTGCCCTTTTAGTGTTAGAATTAAGGGTTAAGGGTATCCCTTTTCTGTTTAGGGTTAAGGGTTTCCCTGTTGGGTTAGAGTAAAAGGTTAAGGGCTGTCCATTTGGGTTAGGATTAAGGGTTACCCTTTTCTGTTAGGGTTAAGGATTGCCCATTCAGTTTAAGGGTTAAATATTATGAGTTGGGGTTAACGAATATCCATTTTGTCACGGACTTATCTCTGGACCTGTGTCTGTGACAGAGGGCCCAGGCCCAAAGGAAAAAAAAAAAGAAAAGAAGAGGGGGAAAAAAAAAGTGTTAACCATTTACAGCCGGTCTGGTCCAGCCTGTGAATAATGAGGCAGGGCACTTGTGTGCCTCAGGAGAGAGGGGAAGCGGAGGGAGATAGTAGATAGGTCTAACAAAAAAAAACAAAAACAAACAAACAAACAAAAACCAAAACAACAGAGCAGCGGCAACGATCTGAGGAGGAATGTGAATTTACTATGATCTTGGTATGCAAGATAATACAACACGGTACAACTGTAATTGAGACCAACAAATCAAACAAAATGAGAGTCCAAAACCGAGGCCTTACTCTGTAGGCTGCATGCTTCTTGGCTTGGACTGGGTGAGAGAACAAGTGAGAGGTAGAAGGGCTGCAGTCCTGCCAGGAGCTCCGCCTTTCTTCTTCTGGGCGCGAAGTCTTCTGGGGAATGCAGCTCCTCCCCTCCCCTCCCAGAACCAAAATGCCCCAAAAAATGCAGTCCACAGAACCAGAACATTAACACTTTAACTCCAAATGCTTTACAAGATATTATGATGTGGAATACTGACAACAAAAATCACAAAACCACAACATATCTGCATAAGGGTTAAGAGTTATCCTATTGGTTTATGACTAAGGCTTACCTTTTTGGGTTAGGGGTACATGTTAAGGGTTACCCTTTGGAGTCAGGGTTAAGGGATACCTTTTGCCTTTATGTTAAAAGTTACACTTTCATGTTAGGGTTAAGGATTACTGTCTTGTGGTTTTTTTTAAGGGTCGAGGACTAAACATTTGAATTAGGGTTATGGGCCATCCTTTTGGGTTAGGATTAAAGGCTACCATTTTGTTTTAAGGGTTACCGGTTACCTTTTTAGGTTGGGTTTGAGGGTATTCTCTTTTAGTAAGAGTTGAATGTTACCCTTTTTATTTAAGATTAAAGGTTAAAGATTCCTCTTTGAGGATAGGGATATGGTTAAGGGTTACCCTTTTGAGTTAGTGTTTATGGTTTCCCTTTTGGGTTAGGGTGAAAAGTTAAAGGTTACCCACTAGGGTTAGGGTTTATAGTTTCACTTTTGAGTTAAGGTCAAGTGTTACAAATCAGTGTTATTAATGGGATTAGTGTTGAGGGTTAAGGGTTAAGGTTTTGTGTTAGGGTTAAGGGATTAGGTCTAACCATTTGAATTAGGGTTAAGGAATATTTTTTTGTGTTAAGTGTTACAATTTTGGGTTAGGGTTAGAGGTTACTCTGGCTGAGGGTTAAGGGTTAACCTTTTATGTTAGGGATAAGGGTTAAGGCTTACCCTTTTTGAGTTAGAGTTGAGGGTTAGGATTTAGGGTTAAGGGTTACTATTTTGGGTTATGATTAAGAATTGCAATTTTGGGTTATGGTTAAGGGTTACTCATTTTTGTTAAGGTTTAAATGTTAACACTTATGTTTAGGTTTACAGGTTAAGGATTTTGGGTTTGGGCTTTGGGTTACCGTTTTGGGTTGGTGTTAAAGAGTTAGGGTTCCCTGCTGGGTTTTTGTGTCCGTCCCATTTGTCCCTGGGCAGGGGGTGTCCAGAACGGAGGGGGATAGCCTAGCCGGTTTGCCGCTTAGTCAGTGCTGGTCATTGATCGCAGCAACACTGAGGATTAAAAGTTACTCATTTGGGTTAGGAATAAGGTTTATTTATTTGAGTTAATGGTTAGGATTAAAGGTTAGCATTTTGGGTTAGGCTTACGGGAAAAGGATTAAAATTTTGGCTTAGGATTAATGGCTACCCATTTGTGTTAAGGTTAAAGGTGAAGGGTTACCCTTTTTGTTTGAGATAAGGATAGCAGTTCTGGGTTAGTGTCAAGGGTTTAGAATTACTCATTTGAATTGAAGTTTAAAGGTTAATACTTTGGTTTAGGTTTAAGGATTACCCTTTTGGGTTAGGGTTAAGTGTTACACTTTTTTGGTAGTATTACGGGACTTGGGATACTCATTTGAATTATGGTTAAGGGTTACTTATTTGTGTTACAGCAAAGGGTTAATGGCTACCCTTTTGGGTTGGGGTTAGGTCATTCCCCTTTGTGTTAGGGTTAAGGGTTACCCATTTAGCTTAGGACTAAGGGTTACCCATTTGCATTAGGGCTAAGAGTTACACATTTAGTTTAGGGTTAAGGATTATTTATTTGGATTATATCTAAGGGTTACCATTCAATGTTACGGTTAAGGGTTATTTATCTGGGTTATAGATAAGGGTTACCATTCAATGTTATGGTTAAGGCTCGAGGGTTTCCCTTCCGGGTGAGGATTAAGGGTTACCGATTTGTGTTATTGGTAAGGGCTACCCTTCTTTGTTAAGAGAAACGTTTACCCTTTTGATTTAGATTTAAGGATTAAGCTTCATTTTTTGAGATTAGGGTTAAGGCTTACCCATTTAGGTTAGAGTAAAGGGTCATGCAATGACCATTTGGGTTAGGGTTAAAAGTACACTTTGTATTAGCATCAAGGGTTACCCTTCTGAGGAATGGTTAAGGGGTAAGGGTTACCAATTTGTATTAACACTAACAGTTAAGGGTTACACACATTTGTATTTAAGATATATCTTTTTTGAGTAAGGGTTAATGGTAACCACTTAGTGTTAGGGTAAAGGATTACTATTTTGAGTTAGTGTTAAAGCTTACCCTTTTGAGTTACGGTTAGTGCTGATTGTGTTAGTGCTACGTGTTACCATTTTGAGTTAGTGCTAATGATTTACCATTTGTTTTAGTGTTATGTGCAAACCTTTTGGATTATGGTTAAGGGTTACACTTTCAGTTTAGGGCTAAGTGCTAAGATTTACACAAAGTGCTAAGAATTTTGGTTATTGTTAAGGGAATCCCATTTTGGTTAGCATTAAGAGTTACCCATTTGGGTAAGTGTTAAGGGTTAATCTTTGGATTAGTATTATTTTTAAGGGTCACCTATATGGGTTATGGGTAAGGGTTACTTTGTTGTGTTAGGGTTAAGGGTTAAAGGCTAACAGTTTTGCCCATTTATGTTGAGGCTTTAGGGTTACCATTTTGTGTTGTGGTTAAGGGATATCCATTTGAGTCATGGTTAAGGGTTAACACTTTTGGGTTAGGGCTGAGGATTACGCAACAGGATTAAACGTTGTGGCTTATCCAATTGGGTTGAGAGTTAAGGGTTACTCATCTGGGACAGGGCTAAGCGTTAGGGGTTCCTCTTTTAGGTTAGGGTTGAGTGTTGGGTTGTCCAATCGTTGAAGGTT
>PPHD01013341.1:2376-17396 GCA_002909625.1 Bambusicola thoracicus | reverse complement strand
GGTAAGTTTAGGTTGGATATTAGGAAACACTTCTTTACAGAAAGGGTTGTTAAGCACTGGAATAGGCTCCCCAGAGAGGTGGTTGAGTCACCATCCCTGGATGTGCTTAAAAACTGTTTGGATGTGGTGCTGAGGGACATGATTTAGCAGAGGGTTGTCAGAGTTAGGGCAGTATGGTTAGGTCGTGGTTGGACTCGATGATCTTTAAGGTCTTTTCCAACCTGAGTGGTTCTATGATTCTATGATTTGACATGGGGTTACTATGTGATATGAAAACTCTGGGGAGCACCCATGAGGAAGGCCAGCTCAGAGGAAAAGAACGATATTTCCTTGCTGAGCAGACTGCTCAGTGGCTGCTCTCAGAGCCCTGCAGATCTCTGTGCTGCATTTAGTGAGCTCTGGAAACAACCGCTAGTGCTGAAAGGCCCTGCTGGGGCGGCCCTTAAACAAAAGGAGGGCTGGGCTCTAGGAGTGATGGCTATCGCTGTGTTGTATTTTGTGACAGTTCCACTTGCACTGGCTGCCCAGCTTAGAAAATGAATGTTCGTTTGTTGTCCCTGGGAGTTCTTGCCCCGTGTTTCCTATTGGAGTACAGGTTTGCTACGTATGGCTGCAGATGCATGCACAGAGAGAGGAAAGTACAAATAGAAAAATTATTCCGTACTGGAAAAATTATCATTTCTGTGGAAGAAAAACATCACTTTTTCAATTAGGCCCTTTTCATCACGTGTATACTTCACCGGGCCCCTCTCTCTGTGCCTGAGCGTTTAAAGAAGTTGCAAACCAGGTGGACAAAACGAGGCATTGAAAGGCAATTTGCTTCCCGTAATATCTTGTTTCCCGTGCTGCTGAATAGGTGCGTGTGGATAAGGAGGTTTCTTTTGTGGCGGCACAGGTGCGCGGTGGCTCTGCAGCAGAGGCAGGGCCAGTGCTTGAGACTCGCCAGTTGCCATGGAAACAATTATGATGTCACGAATTCAGGGCAGTGACTTCACTGCAGTCTACTCTATTCTCAGCTTCCCCCGGCTCTGGCGCGATGATAAGCATCTCTGTGTGATCCCGAGGCTTGTTTATTCAATAACAGCAGCTAATGTGCTCCAGGTCTCTCAAATTAAACCTAATGGCTGCTTACTATAAATTCATCCCCCAAACCTGGGATATTACGTCTGTCTTTATCTTGATCTTTTTAGCTGCGTCAGCCCCAAAAGCATTCTGATGTGTTGGGAATGGAGAGGAAAATGCTTTTGTAGCTAGCTGAGAGAAACGCTTGTACTTCTAACACTGAGAATGGGAGCATAGTAGTGACCTGTTACATCTTCTCCCAGAAGAATTTGTTCAATTCTGGCTTGCCTTTCTTTGTCCTGTTCTTTCCTGAAGCAGGTGAAATGTTTTCCTGCTCTCATTTAAGGGTCTGTTGACCTGCAGGTTGTACCAGGAAGCTTCCCGTCAGCCTTTGGAAATGGTCGGCTGTTCCTGCTCCCTGAGCACTTCCATTTCATTTCACAGGTAGCAGTGCTGGCCGCACTCAGTGCCTTGTCCTCTGCTGCATTCTGATAGTCAAAGAGAAGTATTTAGCATTTTTCCCACGTTTGTGAAGTGATAAGGTTTCCAAATTTAGCCTCCAATAAAACGTGGTAAAAACATTGAGCTTAACTGGGATGCTTTTAGTTCGTTGGCATAACTGGGTGTCTGTTTAGCGCTGGCGTAGTGGCTTAGCTTGGAGGTCGCCTGAGACTTCTAGGCCATCAGACTTGTTATTGCTGAGTAGCACAAGGTGTGTTTCAGTGGCATGCCGGGTATTTTTTAAACATCTTGCATTGGCAAGGGTGAGATTGTTCATCTTTTGCTTCACTTCAACAAAGGTGGTTTGTGTAGGACCAAAGTTTGTTGTTATTAGAAAGGCTTTCAGCACACTTGCAAAAGGAGAAAATGTAGGATGCGTGGATTTCTTCTCGTGGCTTAGTACTGCGGTTATCATTTGCATTAAATTGTATTGAGCATCCATCCATTTATCGGAGGTTAGAATTAAATGACCTCTTCACATTTTTCTTCCTCTGAAGAAAGACGGAGACTTGAAATCATCCACCAGCAAATGGGAGAATGTCACAGGCAGCCTGCGAGGAAGATGAAAAACAGATCTGGAAAATTAAAGTTGCAGTTGTCTCTGTAGGCGAGAGGGGGGAAAAAAAATACGCTGTGTAGCCTGTCATTTCTGATGAGCTTATCGTGGAAGTTGAATTCTGGCATGCTGCAACCGGAGTTACAAATGTGATTGAGATGTTGTTGTAATAAGCTTCTAATAACGGAGCTGACTGCAAAATGCTGTTGCAGGTGCTATTGTTCCCATCGCCTATGTGAAGATGTGCTGGTTTATGCTGGTAACAGCTGTGCTTAGTAGGTATTTTCTTTAATCAGTATAAACATCTTATTGCCGGGATAGCTTGAATTAAGATCTCTAAATGTTGTTGGGTTTTTTTCCCAAATAATGCAGACAGTTTTATCTGCAAGTGATGCCTGTTATATTGTGAATTAACTGAGTACTGATACAATTTGAGTGCTGGATCTTTTGGTGCTGAGGTCTACATGCTTCTCAGCGTAGCACTTCGTAATTTAGCTGTTACGTTCTTTTCTGTTCGTTTCTAAACGTTAAGCTGTTGGAAGGAATAGAGCTTTCTTAACGACGCACTGGCATGACAATACATGAAAAATTGCTAACGGAAAACCCAAACTTTTTAGTCACATGGAGATTAGATCATTCAGTTCCCAGCAGTGTTTGCCTGAGCTAGTGTTACATTTAGAAATAGCAGTTATTATCAGACTGAATATACTTGGAATCTGAAGCTCTGGACTGCAGGTGCCTCGGCAGTGAAAATTCCCCTCATGTGAGGGGGGAGCACAGGCATCTTTCTAGAATGTTTGGGAAAAACTATCGCCCTACTTGTGAAAAAGAATGGAAACTTGGAATAGAAAAAGCAAAAAATCAGTTTTACAGCGTGAGTGCCCATATTGTCTTTTATGAACGGGCAGGCTTATGACCTATCTGCTGTATATGGATCGGAAAGGAACCTGCTGCTGTTCCGAACTTCACATTTAGGAGAGCAGGATGATGAGCATCATGATGGGGAAGGAAGCCGCACCCCCCCACCCTCTCCTCTCTTTTTCTGTTTAATAATGAACCAACAGAAGCTGTCAGCGTTCTTTATTCCACTCCTAATTCCTCTATGAGGACCAGTTATGTTCTGGGACCCAGAAGAGAAGCAAACTAATTGTAATAGCTTCACGTCGGTGCTGTTGATTTTCAGTTGAAAATACAGCATGAAAATGACCTAATATGTTAGTATTAAATTCTGCACCCTTAGGTTCTAGACTTTGTATAAGCGGTCTTGTAAGTTAGTACTAGTGCTGGTATTCCATGAAAGGGAGTGGTAATGTTGGTGGAAGTATGGATGAGTAATTAGCTTGCATTTCATGACTCAGCAGCTAAGAGTGGTTTAAATCGGGTTGCTCAGGGGCTAGGGCTACTGGTGGCGATCTGGTACTTTTGGCTGCACCTCTGAAGGCTTTTTCCTTGGATCAGCAGCTCTGAAAGAATTTGGGTGTGAAGAGTGAACGTGCTCGTTTAGGTTACTTTGCCTGCTTCACAGCCCAGAGACAAATTTGGGTCAGAGTTGGGATGTATGAAAGGGGAGTTAACAAAAGACAGCAAAGTATTGATTGAGGGGCTGCTTGCTACCGTGGAAAGGTTAGAAGGCTGCGGATATCAGGGAGGTGTTGTTTCAGGGACTGTGCTGAGTTTCTAAACTCAGAAAGCTGAGTTTCTAAACTCAGCCCTGCTTTGGGGGTCCCGCCTGACCTATTAACCTATCAACGTGTCCATCTGTCATGGTTCTGAATAGCAGGTGACCTTACCCACAGGTCCTCTGCTGCTTCCAGTCTGCTGGGGAAAGCTGTGAACAACAGCGCAGACAACCCTTTAGAAGTGCCCTGTCCTCTCATAATAAAACCTCTGTCTTTAGAGGCATTTATCAGCTTCATGAGTTGCTACGTGCTTTGCAAAGGCCTATCTCGAAAATTTGGTGTATAACCTTACAAAGTAGTAAAGATTTGAAATTTGATGTTGAGCAGGCAATCGAGAATCTTCCTTAGTGCAGGGAAGCTGGCTGTAACAAGCACATTTCAAAGCTGCTATTGATGAGTTCTGACAAACACATACAGTGTTAATTGGGAACCTTGAGAGAATGTCCATGAGTTTGTGCATAGAGATGAAGGGTCCTCCCTACCCCTCGGACTGTTTGGGAAGAGCTATGGGATGCCAGGATGACATGGTTATCCTGACATGGTTTCCTGGCCTCAGCAGGCTGCCTGGCTCACTTTTTTTCAGCTCTCATTCAGATTACCCAGCAGCCCTTGTGCTTTGCTATGATCAAACGATACAGCCCTCATGGAAAAATGTGCTGCTCAAAGCTCTGCGTGGCTCCCGTAGCCAACTTGATCTATACAATGGGAAATAGGAAAGCCTTTTTTATCTGATTAAACAGCCGACATTGGCATGAAATCTCCTTTTTAATATCAACTTGCTAGAAGTGCTATGACAATACAAATACCTTTTTTTCATTGTTGGGAAAGCAGAAAAAGAAAAACCAAAACAAAAAGCCAACCAGCATTTCCTCATTTCATGTATTACTGCTGGAGCGTTCTTTGATGTTCTTTGAGTTTAATCATCAGATGTGATAGCATGGTTCTACTTTTTGACTCACTGTTAGCTGCCAGCATCCATGCTTCACGAGGATGTTTTCCTGGTGACCTCAGTTATTGTTTCTTCTTGCTTGCTATATTGATGTTAAAGGAATTGATATTAAAATGAAACATGTCTCAGCAGTAATCATTAAGTTACAGATAATGAATCATCAGTTTAGGAAATTGCCATGCCTGTTTTGAGCATCCGCTGCGTTTGTAGATATGTGTGCAAGGTGCCTTTTCTGGGGAAAAAGGACACTGTTTATCAGATACCTGCCTGTCCTTTTGGCATGAAGTCGTGATTTCACTGATACAAATACGCTGCTAGCTGTTGAAGTACTGCATTCCCATGCATCTTGTTTTTTGCCCAAAGCACAGTAGAAGGTACTGCACCTAAGGCAAAAAGCTGAAGAAGCAAGCCTTTCTAATATCACACTCAAATAGAAAGAAAAGGTGATGGTGATGTAGCCCTTGGGGATTTCCAGACTGTTACAGAAACTGTCTTAGAATAAACTATGCGCTGAGTCCAGAACTTCTCTTTAGAAAACCACTGTGAATTTTGGGAAATGCCTTGCTCGTTGGCACACACGCAAATGATACCTTAGAAGAAAATATACGTGTGGTTAACAGGAGAAAATTTGACAAAGATATCTTTATAAACCTGAAAGAAATTCACAGTTAACTTGTGTGTATTTATTTTCAAGAGCTTTGAGCGTATTCCTTGCTAATGTGAAACCTACTGAGATGTCCCTACTGAGTCTCCCACTGCAGTCGGAGTAGATGATGGCTAAAGTGCTGAAGTCAGACATCTGTTCCAAACAGAAGCCCAGAACAGGGCTCTGTGTGTATCCAGATTCCCACGCACGACTACTGCTGTGGACTTTTTGTGATTAGTCTATGATCAGTACTATTGCAAATGAAAACCACTGGAAATGGCCTCACGTAGTGCGATGGCCATGTCAGGTGGCTCTGTTTGATAATGCTAGCTGATCCAACTTTTAAAGGACATTGCGTTTGCTGGGAAGTGTGGGTTCCCTCTGTAGTAAACAGAAGGGAAGATTAATTTCAGTAATCTAACCACGGCTTTTATGGTTAAGCTGGTTGGTTTGTTTCCGCTTTTTCTAGTTAATTCTGGGCTTTGAGGCTTGGGGAAGGAGATATTTTTAGGCACTTTTTTTTTTTTAACATCTTGCTTAAGGTTCTCCTTCCTCACCAAACGCACGCACATACTTCTGCTGCAGCGTTATGGGGGGGAGGAAAAGGTGAGGGGAGAAGCACGAAGGCAGAGGAGCAAGTTATCAAGAAGTCTTCATGAAATGTAAGGAAACAGGAGAAAGATAAAGCAGGGAAAGAATACTCCACGTACGCTTCGGCCTATAACAGTGCATCGTGTGGGTGCACCTCACGCATGATGTAGCAGATATGGAGAGATGCTTGCTTTGTTGTAATTGCAAAGTGTTTTTGGAGTAAATACTTCTTGAGAGAAAAGTCACAGTGTGAAGAAGAAATCTTAGAGTTGGTGGACTCTTTTTCCCTTTCAATTAGCTATTAATGTATGCAATTAAAAAAAAAAAACACAAGAGCAGTGTTCAAGCAGAGCAACCTCAAGATTTTAGGCACAGATTGGCATTTGGCTGCCCAGGTTTGTGGTGTTTGCATTGGCCTCTGTTTATCATCCATCAGCTTCTTAGATAGCACTGAATGCATAGGAAAAAATAAAGCTGTTGACAGTAAATAGCGTACTTCATACGTAGGCAGAAAAAATTAACTATGGGATAGGGAGGATAAGCAAATGAGCCTGGTTATCTAGTCGGACTGGGGAGAGAAGTATCCTTGAAATGGTATCTTTAAACAGTTGTCCACAGAGCTTCCTGCAGAGAAGAGAGCATTTATGGAAACGCTATTGGTCTCAGCGAGGATCACGAGGTTTCATGTGTGATTTCTAAGGATGATTTCAGTTCTGAGTGTGTAGAGCTTCGTGATTGTGGCACGTCTTTTTCAAGCTGAAGGAATTCCTGTTACCGTTATGTTTTGCTAGCTACACGTCTGTTATGGCAGTTCTTTAATGTAGAATGAAATCAAATCTAGAGACCATTCATCTCAGCCGGCTGAACTCAGGTAGTGGTGTTGTGTTTTAATTTGTGCATTACCTGCACTAGAGAGGAAACCTGCAGACCTGCAAGGAAGAACGTGCACGTCTGATATTTTCATTTCCCAAACCTTTGCCAGAGGAGCAGTGTTGGATGTGTTTCTTTTTTGTAGTTAAAAGAGACACCCCGAACACTTGATTGTTTAAATACTGAGATGATGCGCCGCTGCAGAGGCTTTTTCTTCTCATACTGCTTTCATTCAATAAGATGCGCATTTTTTTCTATCTAAATGTACTCATATTCAGCAGTGCAAGTGATGAATTCCCCTCTCCCTTTCTTCCTGCTGTAACGCTGGCAAGCAGTTTAGTTCATCCAGGTGTCAGTGCTTTTAGCCGTGTGATCGCAATTTCCTAATGAGGGGTGGAAACCATAAGAACTGGTTTGAAATCACTTTTCAAGTTTCAGAAAGAAAAAAAGAAGCAAGGCTATCTTAAAATTAACAGCTGGAGTATTCCTTTCTGTATGGTAGTTCAAAAAGGAAAGAATAGAGATGGGATTTTTTTTTTTTTTTGCTCGTATGAATGAAACCTTACACAGCCTTCCTCCCATTTTTCTCTCATGTTCAACCCCCCATTTTTATCATAGAAATGTAATTCCTCCTCTGACTTTCCTCTGCAGTTTGTTCTCTGTGACGCAAGCGTGGCTCGCTTGTCGCAATCTGCTTCTTTGCCTTTCAGTTTTGCTCTCCTATTTTCCCATGTCTCCATTTATTTTTGGTAACGCTGCCATTGTTAATTAGTTTTAACTATCTCTTCGGTGAGATTTCTTGCTTTGTGGGTGTGAAAGCAACGCAAATAGAATGCAGGCATAAAGCCATGCCTAGCGGCTGCGGGGTGCTTACCACAGAGCGGTGCCTTCACAATAGCGCTCCGCCCCAGCCCGTGAATAAAAAGCTTAAGTGAGATATGTATTGCTAGATTTCAGTTGTTTTCTTTTGACAGTAGGGAGGAGGGGGGATGGATGCCATTTAATAATTATTTGAATGTTTTGCTGTGGGCTCCTTTTTTATTTTTTTTCCTGTGAAAATGTTTCTACTAGGAGCAGTGGTAGTTTTTTCTTCGTTATTCTCATTTCTTGAGGATCTGGGAGAGTTAACCACCCAGGCTTGCAGGAACATCGAGTAAAAACTCAACCTGAAGCAACTAACTCCTGACCTCGCTCATTAGCTATGAGTCACTAGCAGATTTACATATGATCATGGAGGGTCAGCAACAGGGCTAGATCAGAACACCTGGGCTAAATTGATGCCTGAAATGCATTTTCTTTTTCCCCTCTAAAAAGCAGAGGCAACGTGTGCTTCCAACTACAGGTTACTTGTGTCATGTTTCCAGGGACTGATGAGGCTCCCTTGAACTGCAACACTGGGATATGGTGCTTCTGTTAGACAAGTCTGATTTTTACGTGGTGAGTTGTTGAGCAGTTAAGGCAGGTGATGGACTACATGTGTGTAGGCATTTTTACTTAGTATACTATTTTAATGACTTGAGCAACAGCATTAATATGTCTTCTACTTAACTGTGGGAGTAAGAAGTGTTTTGAAAGGAGAGTTGAGAAGGGATGTTGCGTGTTGCCTTGTGTCACTTGTAGATGCACAAGTTCTCCTGCATGGGTTGGTCAGGTAAGGGTATGTGGTACTGCTACAGAGACTCGGTGCAAAGAACATGCTAGCCGGATTGCTTGTAGCATTGATATGTTTGATTCTGCTCACTGTAGTGTCCTAGGAGTTAAGAAGGTGGTCTAAGTTAACAGTAATAAAAGCCTGTTTTGTATTTACAGTGGCCTAACAAGAAAGGTTTTGCCCTTTCCAAGTCTCCGTAGGAAAAGGCAGTCTGTAAATGTATTACAACTTGGGACTGTAAACTGACAACACGATGTGGAACTGCAGTTGGGTGCCAGCAGTTAAACTTGCAGTAGAAGCAGATTTTCATGCGCTTTTGCTTTGAAATGAAGCATTCTGATACTTAAAACAGTAGTTGGGAACAACCTTTCCTGAGTTTTCAGATGAAGGCAGTTTGGTTGCTTTTCAGATGGGAAGCGATTCAGAGACATCCTCTGCCTTTCTGAAATCAAGAATGTGAAGTTAACTCTGGAAGAATGCCCTCTTCTCATTAGAGGGGTCTATCAGTATGGCAGACTTCAATTTGAGACAAAGCTGAATTGACGCATGTTGAGAAATGATTGGGCACTTCTGAAATTTCTTTCTGAGGATCAACCTCTCGGTGCCTGCTGCGCCGTATCAAGGCTGCTCTTAATACTGAAATGTGAAGGAGCCTAAATTAATATTATTTCTGAACTTGTGCACTTTGCTGGAGTAGCTGCCATTCTGGAGAAAGACTGCTTGGTCCTGTACAATAAATGTCTTAATGTGCTATTTAATGGCAACCAAAGGCAAGGTAAAGAATTGTCCTTTTATGAAGTTGTCTAGTTCTGATTACTTTCTGTTCAGAATGGGGAGCCTGTCAGTGTGAAATTCAGCTTCAGCATCCTTCAGCACTGTGGAGCTAGCAGGTCTAGTTCATTACTATAAGGTTCATGGTTGCTTTTCACCCGAAAGATAATATATTTTCAACTGTGGTATTTCAAATCAGTTTGACGTTGTAAAAGTAACGAGAGGGTCTAGGAATGATGTCACAACTCATTCGTAGTTAAAAACTTATTTTTGCATGTAGACTAAGGAGAGCAGCATGCCTGGTCATCAGGATTCTGATGAAATTTCATAGGTGAGTGAAAGAATAGCAGTACTAGTCATGAGAAGAAGTTGTTTTTTTTCTTCTCCAAATCAGAATTTTGGTGCACTTCTGGAAATTTGCTGGAAGCTGGAACATTCCACCTTTTAAAGTATCATAGTAAAGCAGTGATCTCAGTGTTGTCTTTCTCTTTTCTGTGTCAGAGGCTTCCGGGTCTCCGAGCTTTGATTTTTGGGGTTGGGAACTGAGAGGCACGGCCCATTATAGGAGTATTGCAGCTCTTAGCATCTAGCCGTCACCACCAAATTTTAATTTCCCTGTTATGTAGGGATAATTTTGTCTCAACGGAAGTCCCTTGAGGGGGTTTGTTTCATAAGCACTAGCAGGATTTTTTCCTTGAACAAAATTCCACCCCTGAGGTGTTGCTGGTTCTTTGCTGCATTACAGACGCACGCATTTACTTTGCACATATTCAGCTGCAGCTATTTCATATACATAATGCAGTTGCTGTGAAAGGTTTTGGGTATTGTTGGTAAGTGAGCTAGGAAACGAGAAAACCAATTCAATGTGGTAAATACTAAGCTGTTAACTGGAAGACAAAGAAATAAGATATAAAATACGTATTAAATGGAGTAGCAGTACTGTTTTGGCACCGATGTGATGTGTTGACACAGCAAGGAGAAGTTTGAAATGCTAGGTTCCATAACAAAGCAAGACACAAAATGAAATAAGAGCAGTAAGGTAAGGGTTGATTATGAAGTAAAATATTAGTATGCCCTAAGAAATTAGTATCACTCAGGTAATCCCTATCACTGTCCCAGTGATAAAAGGCATTTCTAACTATGTGTGGCTCCATACACAAAGGTGTGTTCCTGTACTTTTCCCACCAAAGAAACAGCAAGTGTCTTGAATTTAATTTTTAGATGCTGATTTTTTGAGTCCTCGTTCTTTGTTAGTCAATATTCATTTTGTAGTTTTCACAGGGCATTATTCAAGCTGCAATAACCCTTGGCGGCATTTGGCTTTTATTGCACTGTCTCTTCAGCTTTTGGTCGTCTGATTGCTGTCACGTATCTGCATTGTGGTGTGCAGTTAGCATTTCATAGTTCTTTTGGCTATTTTGGAGCTCACAGCACTTAAAGATCAGAGATGTAGTAATCTAGCAGTGATGACTTTAATCTTTTATTTTGAATTCTAAGTGATAAGAGCTAGTAGGAATAAAAAGCATGGCTACTAAGAGAGCTTTGACTCTGCATTACATCAGCCTCCTGAAAAAGAAATGACATACTGGAGAGAAAAGCTATTGTACCGGTGTGCTTTTTTGAAGGAATTAATAGTGAATGCTTTTAAAAGCATCCTTCATTATCAACCAAAATCATTAAATATATGTGGATGGGTAAGTCACTAACGGTGCACTGCAGAAGGTAATCTGTTGTCAGAAGGACTTAGAGCACTCTTCTTAGGTGGCATTCATGTACTGCCTGGTATGTGCTGCTGCTTTTGTGAAGCAGTGATCGTGTATCTGTGATATTTTAATCAGCTGCTGTTAAAATGAAGGTGATGTCAAATGCCCACTCTTGCCGATTCAGTATAGTAAGACAAGACTGAATAAACTGAGAGGAAATGAGTCAGTCTTTGTTTAAATACCCAGCCACGAATGGTGCGCAAAGCCCTGACGTGAGGGAAGTCCTTCCCCCTACTCTAGTTTCCTTCTAGTCTCCTGGCTTCTCTAAAATAAACAAGAATGGTGTTTTTAGTTGCCATGGAATTTGTGTGGTGTCAAGACAAGAGGTAGGTAGACTCTTGTAATTTTAAAGGAGGTATCAGGGATGCATAGTTCTCTTGGTACCGAAAAAAAAAAACCAACCCAACTGTTATCAATGCACAGTAAAGCAATGCATAGTTTTTATTTTTTTTTACTGTTTAACTGAAGCTTCTGGATTACACTGGAGCCATAAGTCTCAAGGCAGCTGTTTTTATAAGCTTGATTTGACTGTTTGTGATAAGGAAGCTGGTTCCTTGTTTTTCTGTTTTATCAGATACAGAAAGCTTAAGTAAACTTGGCTGAGTTTGAGGCTACTTTGACAGGTTGTCCTCTGTATAGCCAAGCCTTGCCTTGTTTTGAGGACAGAAGTGCTATCTAATCCTGTGTTTCTATAAGCAGAATGTACCCATCTTCGTTGTTCCAACAGCTGCTATGGGAGAGGTGTTACAGAAAACTGTAACCAAGAAAACTCTCCAAATTAAACAATAGTTTTGAAAGCTGACATGGGTTTTAGTGTAGCACTGGGTACATGGGAATCTCTCCATCTAGTATACGTGCACCAGAGCTAAATCACCCTCATTATATACATTTAACATGTGAATATTCATGCTGTTTCCACAAAGTTTCCATCTATTCCCAGAATTGTTGTACATATTAAATTCTATCACTTTGCATGCGCTGTTTAATTAAGGGATTCTTGCAAGTGGTCTTTGTTGGTCTCTCAGTTTGCCCATACGTGGTACCAATGTTCAGGTACATCTGTTGCTCTTTGGTGCCTCCTCACAGTGTTTACAACCAAGGGGCCTATGCTTTGAATGCTAACTAAAATAGTTAAAGTCTCTGGTATCAGACGGATGGAGAAGCCAAAACAGTGGAGGCCTTCCAGCCCAGAGACCTTGAGTTGGCGGCCCTGAGTGCAGGGAACACTGATACAGCAGCTGCCCTGTGGATTTCTGCATCCTCAGTGTCAGTAGCAAGTCTGTAAGAAGATCCATCTAAGAAAAGCTGCTCAGGCAGCATTTCCTTCTCTCAGAGCCATTCTTTGCGAAAAAGGTTGCAAGGATGGAAGTAGCTGTTGACTGCTCGTCAGACAGCACTGTTTTGCTATTGACTTTTGAACTGACAAATCTTAGTGGAAACTTAGAAGAAACTGGGGAGCAACCCAATGTTGGTAAAGTATCTTTGGAATGAAAAAAGTATTTGCCTAATTGCTTACAGTTCTGGTTTGATTTCTGTAGACTTCCTTAAGTCCAGAGTTCGTAGTTTGGCTCGACTGGGAAAGGGTCTCAGAAGCTTAAAAGGAGAATAAGAACGTAGGGCTCTTATGGTTGTGGTGTGGGTGGGGAGCTTTGTTGTTCGCTTTTACTGTAGGCCTGGGATAGCCCTTAAGTTTGTATTTTAAACCTCAAATACCAGAGCAGTTAGCTGGTTTTGGTAACATGGTTTCTGGAGATGTTCTCTGAAGGATGCCTAACAGATATGCGCAGTGAAGAGAAGGAAATAATTTGAGAGGAAATGCATAATTCACATAGTCACTGGGAGAATAGAATGCCTCTAAGTAGAAGGGTGACTGCTGTGCACATCACAGGAGGAGGAAGACTCTACAGAAGTGATTTATACAATATACATATTCCGTGTATGAAAGCTAAGTGAGCTTATGCCTGGAAGCTGCACTAAGAAAATAAACGATGAGACTTCTTTTTAACTTTAAAATATTACCATTGCTGCCTCCAGTCAGTGTCATGATGAATGACTTGTTTTAATGCTCTGTATCTGGGATTAATGCGGTATTCTTTATTTAGTTTGCTTTGTATACCATTCCTTGATGACTGATTCAAGTACAGGGTATGACTGCGCTGCTTGTTGCCCTAAATGTTAAGTGTTAGGTGTACTCCAGAAGTATTCAGAAGATGTACTTAGCACCTTGTGTGCATGATAAAATAATGTAGGACCGACCTGCTGAAGCATTTTTTTTGCCTGTTCTGTATCTCAATAGTGTCATGATAGGTGTTGGTTGTCTGTTGCTTATTTTCTCTCTGTATACTTGAAAGGTTCTTCATTTTATGCTTTTAGCTGAGATTTGTCAGACGTTGTTTTTCAGGACCACTGGCTTAAGAAAGATGAAATAAGGTATACAAATCAGATCTTCTACTGCATTAAGGAGGTGTTTATTATCTCTGTCTTTAGTAGCGTCTGTTTCCTGTACCCGATTGCTTTTCTGAAATCTTTGTAGCTTTCAACCAATCTGACAGGAAGGCAGGTGTAGTTAAACAACGTTCTACCAGGAAAGTAGGTAAGGAGAAGAGAGAGATCCTGAGAGGTGCTCTGAGAAGAAGATGGACTCATGTTACAGACATTTTAAGAGTTAACATTATTAAAGCTATCCTTCAAAATATCCGGCGCAGGAAAAGATTCAGTCCAACATAATATATGAAAATTGGGTAGATGAGCCAGCGTTCACAGAATGATCCACTTAAGTTGGGCAGGACAGAAGTCCCTGTAGTTGTAAACATATTTTCTTCGCCAGCTGTAGGAGCTTAAACGCCTGTGATTGCAATTCTCTTCGGAATGTGTGAGATATTTGGGTGGCAAAGATAAACTTTGTTTGCAAAGAAAGAAGTGTGGGAGCAAACTAGTTATGAGAGAAGGCAGTAGAAACTTTGGATTCTATGCCTCTACTGTTGCCCAAAGCTCCTTCAGTTATAGCCTCAAATACTTGAGATTTCTGTAATTAGTACGCTATAAGCATTCCAGTGCTGTCTGCTTCATCTGGGTGTAACGCTGTCAGTATTCAAAGTGTTTTGTAAGTGTAAATAATACTAAAGGGCACTGCTGTGCAAATTTTCTGTCTTCAGTTAGTTACTCACGTTGCTCTGGAAGCTCTTCCATCCTTTTTGCTTCTGCTGGGTATGTGTAATCTGAAATACATTGCCTAGCTTGCAAAGTGCACTTAATAGGGCGGGTTCTGTAGCTCTGTGGTGGACTTCCCCCAGATCACTTTTTAAAGCAGAATGACTTCATGAAACAGAACCGGTAATCATAGGAAGCAAGCTGAATATAAAGAACCTATATTTTTACCATTTCCTTTTCATGATGTTTATCAGTTTACCTGACAGGTGGTATCAGTTGTTTTAGACTCGGGTTACCTGTGTGTTTGGAACTTGTCTGCAGTGTCCTTTACAAAAGTAGAAAGCTCCTTTGCTCTTTGCAGAGAAGGGGGTAAAAATGTCTGATATTAAGGGGCTTGAAGCTAAAAATCCTAAACTGAGCAAGAAATTTGGCTTAGTCAAATTAGGGAGACCTCTGTGAAGCCCAGTGACAGCTGAGCTCTGCTAAGTCAGCAGCGGTACTGGCAGTCTGCTAGGCCCTTACTTGCTTGACTTGTATAGTAGTGTGCATGTTTATTCAGTTTGTGTGGTCTAATGGGGCAGTGCAGGGTCATCAAATGGGATGTGCTTAAAATGGAGACTGATATTATAGGATGAAGGAAGGGAATTGTTTTATGTTGTGAGATTTGCTTCCAGAATTTGAGTTTGGGTACCTTATTTTGTTCAGAGAGAAGATCTCAAGTTAGGATAGTAAAGTGATGAGAAGAGCATTACCAAGAGGGCATATTGCAGAAAGTAGCATCCGTAATGCAATCTGAGAATAGTATGCTGTAGAAGTAGTATGCATGTATGT
>PPHD01013340.1:0-17396 GCA_002909625.1 Bambusicola thoracicus | reverse complement strand
ATTTTTTTTTTTTTTTTTTTCTGGAGGCACCAGAAAAATAGCCTCCACTGAACAGAACTCCAGCAATCTTTCTGTTTTCAGTGTTTTCACACTACAGCCAACCACTGACTGGGAAACACTGGATTCTCCTCCACTTCTGTCCTCTGGCAATCAATTCTAAACACAAAATTTCATTTCCTACTGTGATGAGTGATTTAAGGTCATCTTTTCTATATTTACAGTGTGTGGCTTCAAATATAAACACCCTTTGTGCTCTGTTATTGCGTGCACCACTGAATGCTTTCACAGATAGATGCTGCTATAAAGGATGCCTTAGAAATTCTATGTGAAAAAGCAGCCAGTGCCACTGGGGAATAGAGTACTCTACCCATAAAGGCACATAAGCCTGCTTTGACCGGTTCACAATATAATGCTCTTTCTGAAATGTATTTAATGTAAGGCTGAAAATTACATATCATAAAAGAAGAAGACAAAAACCATCTTTCTGTCCTTTTCGGGCTTTGGTAGGGGCTTTGATCAACAGTTTAATTAAAAATGGAGTTGTCTAAAGTTTTAAGTTCAGTTGCAATTCTGCATAAAAATGAAAACAGAGACCTTTCTGAAGAACAAGTTCTCACTTTCTGTACAAGAATGTCATGACATTTTAAAGCCTATGGGCACTTTGTTTTCTTCCACTCCTTAGATGAACAACATGATACTTTTTGAACATCTTCTTCACTGTCATTCCCAGGTCTGAAATGTGCCTGACACAGATTTCTCACTTTTGTCTTTCCTCTTCCTCCCCCTTTAAAAAATTCGTCTACAAGACAAACAAGTAAATCTGGAAAGGATTTTTCCTCCAAGCAGATTTTGAGTATTGTGTCTGTGGTAGTCAGAAGAGATAGCAAATGTGATTGCCTCTTGGCTTGAGAATAAGCCTCAGACATCCAGTCTGAAATGAGCACTTCAGAGCTACTGGGTTGCAAGTAGTTTTTATAGCAAGTGTGAATTATGTCATTAAAGTCAGAATAGTTAAAAATCATTCAGAATAAACAGGTTTGAGGTGCAGTTTGACCATTTAAAATGTATTAATTGTTTGATGGATTAGGTTAACTCATTATGAGTTGGATTAAATTTTGAATTTAGTAGATCCTTCATTTAAGATAGTTTCAGGAAGCAATGTGATATACATCTCTGCCCCAAGAAAGGCAGAGAAAGGGAGCTTGGAAATGTGATATATGTAGAAGAGCTGAGTCTATGTGCTATTTGGGCAAGAGTAGGTTATACAAATGAGAGAACAGTAAATGATAAAGAAAAAAATATCACAATGATTATTAAATAGGATCAGTATGTGGTCATGATAAACTTCTACAATGTTGAGGTACTGGATTGAAAAAAAAAAAAAGGGAAAACCCTCTTCAGTGTTCAGTTTACCTGACTTTCAGGAAGACGGGATGCTGTATATTGCTGAGAATATATAAAATTACTCCACAGGCCCCTAATTCTATCACATAGTTCTGAATGGAGAACACCTCATGCATTCAGCAGGATCCTAGGGGCTATGACCTCTTTGTCCAGGCTCAAAAATCCTCTTATAGCCTATGTAATATTCTTTTAGTTGAGTTTTTCACGTGTGTGATGCACATGCTTAAGTCAATGTCCAGTCTGTCTCGGTGCCCCAAAGAGCAGAAAATAATCTGCAATGTTTGGGACCGGCTGTAAGGCTGGGAGTGATTGAGCTCAAACATATCGATCACTGGATACAAGATAAATAGTCTAAAGCATTGTGGCCAGCTGAACTTATTTTCTGCAGCTCTCCCCTGACTTAGAAAAGTAATCTTCTCACCCATGCTCATGTTCCCTTTCAGCTTGTTGTTTGGTAAATCTCTACTAGATAGGTTTATTGAAAGAAGCCTATGGAGTGAAGGAGAGGAACAATAACAAGGACATTGTACGTTTAGGTATCAGAATTTGAATCTAAAACCTTCATAGAAGAAGTTACCCTGGCAACAGTATCCTGAAGTGCAGAGGTTGAGAGAGGGAGCAAGAGTCCTGGGGCTGAAGCAGCACAAGCTGCTGAAGCCCAGGGAGATGGCTAATCAGTGCTAATTGGCATCAGGGAAGCTGCTTGGCGAAGGGCTGCTTCTCCACATGAGGATGATGGTGAGTGGCCTGACTGTTATGCATTATTCACCAATAAACTGTTGAATAATTCTGAGTAGTCCAAGCAGGGCTCTAATCAGGTACAGTGGCAATCTTTCTGAGTTTGTTTCTGCAGTGGTAAGGACCTCACATCAGACACTGCTGGCAGACAATCCCCGGATGAAGGAAGAAGTTGAATTAGATGTTATTTTCTTGGTTCCTACATCCAACAGAGTGGGAACAGTGTATCATCTGCTTTTGACTTGGAAATGGAACAGTTAAGTGGTATGGACAGGAGGTAAAGACTGGTTTTATTTATATAGGGAGAGTATTTAGAGTTTAGTATAACCAACTCCATGTTAATTGTGTAAGGGACAGAAGGTGAAAGCAGAAATTGAGATGAAACTTTTCTGTAAATAAAGAATTATACCAATGATGGCTAAGTACTTCATTGGCTTCTCACTGGAGTCACTTGTAAAACCTTAGTTTTTTACTCAGGAGGTCAGGAGAGATAACAGCATCAGGGAAAAGGAACACAGACTGAATATAAGAGCTGGGACATGAATGAAAAGTTGCTGTGGTGCACCTAACTTGGTATCTGTGTTTTGCCCCCCCCCCATATTTCCAGACCCACGCCACCTTTGTGCAGTGCTGCACCATGGTGCCTGTCTGATTCCACTGCTCTAAAACGGAACTCTTCAGACTCATATGTTCTTCATGAACAATACCATGTCCAACACACTCACCTGGATAAACCAACAGCTAGTGGCTATTTGACTTCTGTTTCTTTTAGCAATTTACCAGTCACTTGACTGAGATACTCTAAAAAGCTCTGGTAAAGGAGCTCTGTTTTCATCAGTAAAATAAAGGACTTCACAACTTTGTTAACAGAGTCTGTTGAGGAAAATTATTCATGGTACCAATAGAAAAGCATCTCCAGAAAACAAAAAAGTTAAATATTCTAACCATCAGAGCTCCATACTCTCGACTTCTTAGATACAGTGCAGGGACTGTTGCAAAATGATGTTTGAACTGAATATGAAATTCACGTATAATATTCTGTTTTTATATTTAAATGTCAATTCCTCTCATAGTTTGTAATCAATAGGTTGTGACTGGCAGGCAGTTTATGCACACAGCAACAAGACAAGATCAAAGTAATTTTTCTCCACTTCCTGCCTTCCCCTTCTTCTTACCCTTTTGATGCAGTTGCTTGATATGCAGATGCATCAGAAGCACATCTTGTGTCTGTTTTCCTCAGCCTTTACCTATACAACTGAATCAGCATGGCAGAGGTGATTACAAAGGTACAGATTTATTGCACATATAGGACAGCAGAAATCTAAATACCATTGTATTTGGTAAACCTTGGGAGACAAAGAGGATGGAGCTTTGAGTGCAGATGACACATTTCTTACATGCTTCAAGAGAAAGCATCTATTTCTACATGGGGCCTGGGGCAGCCTGATCTAGGAAGTGGTGACCCTGTCCATGGCAGGGAGTTGGAGCTTGATGATCTTTAAGGTCCCTTCCAACCTATGCCATTCCATGCTTCTACTTAGCTACAGCCCCAGATCAGCCATCCATCCTCACCCATTATGTTAGAGAGAAGCTGTATTCTCTCAGTGCTGCATTTCTCAGTGCTTTATCACAAAATTGTGAAAACTCCACATTTGTTGTCTGACTCATTGCATCAGACGTAACAAAGTAACTTGCACTGGTAATACCAAAAAGGAATTTTTTGTGATGAAGCCTTTGCCACAAAAGCCTTTGGACACATTCACAGGAAGAAGAAATCCAACTGTCTGCAGTCATATGAGAGTGTAGGGTGCCAAGCAAAATTAATGTAGGTATAAAGTTCCCTAACCATAAGAGTTGCAATATTTATTACAGAAAAGATTTCTATTCTGGCAAGAAGAGCCACATCCTCTATGGCAGAATGCACTTGTTTTTGAACACAGATTTACAGCAGCTTTCTGCTACACAGCTTGCATTTACTTCCATGAAGATGCTCTTGTTTTGCTCCAGGCCAAAGTCTGCCCTAGAGCTACGGTTTATAGAGCAAATGACTGACATCCAGGCACTTGTTGCTGTTTTAAACAGTAGGGAAGAATTTTTTTTTAAAAGCCAGTCTTGCAGATGATGAATAAAACATGACTCAATGTGATGTCATACAGCAAGAGAAGCTATGGAAAAACTGAATTTTTTTCACACATAGGTTTTGTACAGAGATAAGGACTTGTGGTTTCATGGCTGTAAGCTCTGAAATCTATTACAGAATTGTGAGAATAACAGGGTATAGAAGAAGTATCTATCATTAAAATTGAGAATGAGATATTCCTGTTAGAGGAGCACTAGTGCACTGATTAGGTACACTTGCTGCCTGTGGGAGATATTTTTCTCTTTTTCCCCTCCTCATCAAAGGACAAAGGAAGGAAAAGTAAGAGTAATGGGTTTGTTATTTCTTTGTGCAGTGTTTGTGGAAGCTAACAGCAGTAAGAACCCACAGTAGATTAAAACAATAGTCCTTTATAAGGCTTTATAAAGACAGGGACATTGGCTACATCAGAGAGAGAAAAAAAAAAGAAGTTTGCATGTCATTTATAGCCTGGTTGGGTTTCAGTGGCCTCACAATATGATATTGAGCCATAAGTTCAATTTGCCAGATGCCCTCAACTGGTAGGAAGATCTTACAACAGCTGCTTCAGCAAGAACTGTTTTGGAGACTCTTCTGACCTGTGTTTTCTCCTTTTGTGTTTAATTTGACATAAGCCACAGATAGTTGTAAGTTATTGTCTTGAAGGAAGATCTTTGTTGTGGCGCCACTTCAAGGAGCTATTAACTCAGCCACAGCTGCTAAAGGTATCCTGTCAACCTGGTTCCAAAATCAAGACAATTGTTGCAAAACATTGTACTTCTGCATAAAACTTGCTCATTCTGCCTCATAAATACAGGCTTTGAGGGTTTTCTGCATGCTACTAGCAACTCAGTGACTGGAGGAATTCAATCTACTTATTGCTTAGTTACAATGATCTTTTCTGGACGCTAGTATATCCTGGTAAAGTATTTATGAAGTTATCTATACTACACATATGCAATGAAACATCAGTCATGCAATATTTCTCACAACCTTTCAAAAGGATGCCAGTAAGAAAATGCAGTGCATCAGTAACGCCAAGATCAAATAATCAAAATTCAATAAGTATGTTGCAAAATTCAACAGTGCCATTTTCAAAGAGCTGTGTATCCTTTTTGCAGTTGTTAAGAAAAAGAGAGAGCCAGGCAGAGTGTGCTGGGTGAATCTGAGGGCAATGCGATTGGTTTTAACTAGCATAATTTATTCAAGGTAAGAGAATACAAGATGGGACTGATGGATCACTAAGAAGATCCTTCCTAGCTAAGGTCTAGCTCTGTCTGGCCTTTTGGAAACAGCGATGTATATGGTGAAACCAAAGAGTCCTGACTATTGCCTTTGCAGATGAGTTTTTTGCCTGTTTTATCTCTGAAACCTTGTCTGGTTTCAGAATAACCATCAGACTGAAATTTAATATTTACCATCTAATTCAAATGGTCAGGAGCTTTAAACAGATTCATGCTAACTTTCAGACTCAGTGTAGAGTAGTTATCCACAAGCTCAGTATTATCTTCCCCCTGCATAGCGATAATGGCAATACAGAATAAATTCAACACAAGACCTGTTTTCGTAAGTATTTTAAGAAAGAATTAAAGGTACAGTGACTGTGAGCAAAAGCACTTGTTATTTCTTTAACAGATGAATGATTTCTGAAGTGACAGATTACTTCTGCCAGAGCCAGATGTTATCTGGTAGATCCTTGTTGGATTTAAAATATGGAGAGGTGCAAATCTCCCTATTTAATATACAATATTGAAACTAATAATTTTGACTAATATTTCTTAATTACAGCTAGGAATAGGCAGATGTCTAAGTAGAAATGCGATTATCATGGTAAGGAGCAATTGGCAGTCACTGACTGCAAAACTTGCCAAGATGATAAGGAAATTCAATGGAGGCAAAAGTATTTTTAGTTTGACATAATTATTGAAGTCATATTTCTTCCATTGTCCCCAGCAGGTTGCCCATGACTAGTTAGTGAAAGATACGATGACTTAGCCCTGATTTGGTTCTTCGCTGTATTAGTAGAACAGTAAACAAAATGGGATGTAATGGAGAAAGTAAAAGAAAGAGAAACTGCAGCAGGTCTGCAGAGGTACATCCCATCAGGTCATCCCATAGGATGAGTAAATCACTTGCTCTGTTGTAGCTGTAGCTTAGGATAAGGAGTTTGCATATGATGTTACTGTGTGTCTGTAATAAAGCTGCCTTTCCTGCTATCTATGATAATTCCTAGAGAAAATCTTGAAATGCTCTCCAATTGCTCCCATTTTCCCCCATCTCAGCTCAGAACTCCAGCTCTTCTGTCTGACTGAAAGAATGCCACAGCCCCTCATCTACTAAGGGCTGGCAAGGAGCACAATTAGTTCAAAACTACCAGCAGCCCTTTCTTCCCCTATGGAACATACTCGAAGTCTTCCCCCCAAACAGTGTCAGTTGCCAAATTAAACTGTAAGTCTAAACATCTCCATTCACTTATTGCTGTTTTGGTGTGTGGAAGATGAAGGGTGGGTGGCTTATTGTGGAGCTGGGAGAGATCTTGTTACTTCATGAAAAATACACAAAGTCTGGCAAGCCCTCAGCTTTCATCAAGCTGTAGGTTTGTTTGTTTCTAAACAGAGTGAAAGTAATGTGTGTTATAGGAGAGTAGGTGTCTGGATGATGGTTCAGTTTAGAAAGATGGGGAAGAAAAACAAAATAGGTGAAAAACGTCAGGATAGCAGGGTGTCTGGAGGAGAGGGATTCCAGAGTCTCTATTTAATTCTTCACTGACTGACTGCATGTGAGAGGGCTCTCAAGGAGAGAGGAGACTACTACAGGGTGTTCTATGTTTAAGCAGGTTCATTTTGGCAGACAGCAATGAGAACATGGCTGAGCAAAGAGAAAAAGAATTGACTGTGACTAAGAAAGAAAATCAAACTGAAGCTTGCAAAATGCTAACCCAATGAGAACATGATTGTAGAAAAACAGCCCCCCAGAGAGGCAACTAATTCATGGCCCCAGCCTCCTGCAAGACGCTATTCTTTGCACAAAGTTTAATTTGCAAATCATCTTTCTTCCTCTGCTGATGTCCTGCAGTGTGACCCCCAGCTCCATCAATAAAAGATGCGGTAATGAGTCACACATTCGTTGCAGTCATCGCATCCACAATAAAACATCAGTCCTCTGACAGTTTACAAGATACAAATCATATCAGCACGCTGTTAAGGCTGAGACTACATAGGAGCAATTTAGGAAAGAAAGCATTAGATGATGTAATTATCTCTAAACTCAGAAAATTCAGAGTTCTGTTTATGTGCAAAAGGCATTTGGGCATGCTAAGGTAAGGACTTTGCCCCACTGCAACAACAAACCACAAATGTATTAAATGTAAACGGAGGAGTTAATAACACTGTATTCAAGTACACTTCATTTAGACTTGAAATGAAACAGCTGAGCCTTCATTCCACAGATTTCCAAGAAACGAGTTATTGTTCAGCACTGAAGCAAACTAATCATGACTTTTATTAAACCTTTCCTATGTTCGCCTTGTTACCTTTGACATGCAAAGATTAAACTCTCATTTGTGAACTGATAAGCAAACACAACTCTGAAAGTACCTTCCCTTTGGACATATTAAAGATGATTTATGCCATTTTTGCCTGTGTCATGTGCTGGAGAGAGACTACTTTACTATTTATTTTATTTATGCTGTTTTGCCTCTGAGAGGGAAATGACAAAATACATTAATCAGAATTTCTTCAGTGAGCTCCCTGCAGCCCTCAAAGCATTCTGAAAGGAATCAATACACAAAATGAGATAATTATTTCAGTTTTGTGTACTAAAAGGCCTTATATTTTTTCTGCCTATAGAAACGCTGTTGGACTGGTCAAACATTTTTAGATGCCAGGTACTGAAAAACAAAAGGGTGCTTTCATCAGAAGAAAAGTTGCAGGTACCTGTTAATGTATCTTCTGGGGAAAAAAATGCCATACATGCATAGAAGAGCCTCTTATTATTTCTAGCTGTCTTGAATTAAGATTGTATTTTTCCTCTGCTCAAAGTCAGTATTCTTTTGAATGTTAAAGGAGAGTCAATCAGAGATGCAACATAGCTCAATGCACAGATGCCAGTACCTGCAGACACAGAAATAAATGAGCAAGCTAGCCAAATTTAGGTACAGGTATGCAGTTATTTATATGTGAAGCAGGGGCATGGCTCAGGTGCCTAAGCCCAGATGAGATGCCCTAAGCATCTGGCTGGCCTTGAGCTGTGATTTCCAGCCCCTGGGCAGATCTCGGTGGCAAGGCACTGCAAAAATGATGGGATGTGGTTCCTGGGCCACTGAGCCAAGCCCCAGGTTTCCACGGACTTGAATGACAGCTTCAAATCCTTGTTTATATGAATACATTCATATACAAATATTTAAACAAAAGTTGCTTCATCTTAAACTGATCTGAACCTGCAGTCTAGCTCCAGGTGAGTTAACTTGGCCATGTAGTTTGGGTAGCCAGTCACTGCATTTAGAGATACAGGCACATGCTTCGAAACATCTGTCTTCATCTCACTCCGGCTCTGATTTGCCTTTCTTCCTCATGTTAGGCAGCTCCCTGCTGCGCAAACACTCCCCCCTGCAATCAGTAAAACTTCTTGAAAGATGGGGATCTCTTCCAGTTTCAGAAAGCTTTCTTCCATTCTTCATGGCAAATATTGTCTGTGTGAGGAAGTTAAGCTAGTTTGGAAAGAGCAGTGGTTGTTATGGATGTAAACATTGTCCAAGCCTTTCACACACTCTTGTTCTACCATCTTCACTACTGCAATAGGAACTACTCTCACCCAGGCAGCCCGTGCCACCTGCTCACAACCCTGGCAGAGACTTCTGATTTGGAGTTTATGCAAACAGGGTTGTTAAGGTTTCAGGGTGACCTTTCCAAGCAAAGTCCTAATCCCTGTTGCAAGGGAATCTGTGCTGAAGTTTGAAAGTAGAATTGCATAAAATTAGGTTTGCTGGAAATGTGGCTCGATTCAAAGGTAAGCTTAGTTTGAATGGTGCGTTCACACTTCATAACATGTAGTTGTGATATTTTATACACCCTATTTGTTTACTGGCTGATAATAATAAAATGTGTGTGGTAATTTAGGACTCTTAATATTCTTTTTCTTTATGAAATTACAGAAGTTTTATTTCTGCCATTTTCCATGCTCATAATTTCATTGAAAACATAAAAAAATCCTAACCTACTGGGAAGTACTGATGTTTCTGCTCTTACTTTCTAATATAGTAGGCTGTCTCTTGGACTCCATGGAAGCCAGCTAATTCTGGGAGACCCTTATATTCAGATATAAGAGTAAGAAGCTTACCCACTTCTGAAAGGAGATAGGCAGGGAGTACCTAAATCCTCTGCTCTTCAGTTGGAATCAGAGAAGGGCTGGCTTAATAATTCCTTATAAGATGGAAATAACTATCAGTATTTTGGGAGGTAAGTATTTGTCTCTGAGATGAAAAAAGGTGGTTGTTGGATTTCTATGATGTCTGAATTAGATCATCCCTGGAGGCTTCTTCTGGCCCAGGATGGTGTATGTGCTTTCTCTTGCACACAGCTGCATCTCGTAACAAGCCCTGACTCATCCAGGGGAGTGAAACTGAGCCCATCACTGCACAGTGCATTTCTAACTCTTACACGCTGACATGACTCAGATCTAAGTGGGCTTCTTTTATGGGTGAGAAATGCTAGCTTATAAAAAAATAAACTTCTTTTTGTTGCCACCAAATGACTCCCACGTCTTTTTAAAATAAGACTTTGTAATCCATCCTCACTGTGCTCACTGAATTTTACATGAGGAGTATTTGTACCTTACTTAACTGATAGCTTTATTTTGATGTCTTACTCCTTTTACTGGAAAACCTTTTGAGGGGGACATAAATTTTGCTACTGTCTTCAGTAGGGCCAGCTCTTTTCCTTTATTTATAGGATGATACAACACTTCAGCTTTTATGGCCACTGTGAAAAACAATGGTTAGTATGAATGACTGTGAATCAGCTGGAGGAACTGATAATACAGTGATAGGAAGACTAGTTTCCTGTTGTATAGAACAATATTTGATCACCCTCAGACACATAACATTTTCCAAATTCACTTCTATAACTTTAAGTATTGAAAATTATTGGATTAATTCTTAATATTTGCAACTTTGCTAATTATCTGTTTGCTATTCTCCACATTTTTTCTTAATGGAGCACAGATAAAGGCGAAGGAAGTGCTTAAGAAACCCAGGATGAATAATGCACTTATCCAAAACCAAGAATGCTTTTCTAGTAACAGTTTCTCAATATTCACTTTTTGTGTTACTTAAATCAGTCTACAGGAGTTGCATATTTGCAACTAGGCTAGTCTTTGCTAGGCTGTGTAGGGATGGAGTGAGGAAAGCCAAGGTCCAGCTTGAACTAAACATGGCAAGGGATACCAAGAAGAACAAGGATGGCTTCTACAGGTACCTCAACAAGAAAAGGAAAGTCCAGGACAGCATACCCTGACAGTGAGTGACACAGACAAGCTGATAAAAACAGACAAGGAGAAGGCTGAGGTACTTAACAACTTTTTTGCCTTGGTCTTCTCTGATAACTGCTCACCACACAGCCTTCAAATGTCTGGTTTGGTAGGAGAGGATCGGGGAAGGAACGTCCCTCTCACTGTAAGCAATGATCAAGTTTGTTACCACCCGAGGAACATGAACATCCACAAGTCTCTGGGTCCTGAAGAGATGTATCTCAGAATCCTGAGGAAATTGGCTGATTTAGTTGCCAAACCACTCCTAGTGATATTTGAAAAGCCATGGCAGTCAGGTGAAGTCTCTGGTGACGGGAAAAAAGGCAACATCACGCCTATTTTTAAGAAGGGTAAAAAGGATGACCCCATGAATTACTGACCTGTTAGTCTCACCTCTGTGCTGGGGAAGGTCATGGAGCAGATCCTCCTGGAAGCTATTCTTAGGCATGTGAAAAGCAGGGAGATGATACAGAAGAATCAACATGTTTTCACCAAATGCAAATTGTGTTTTTCCAACCTTTTGGCCTTTTGTGATGTTGTCACTGCGTCAGTGGTCAAGAGAAGAGCCACTGTTGTCATCTATCTGGACTTCATTAAGGCTTTTGACATGGTAGCCCACAACATCCTTCTCTTCAAATTGGAAATATATGGATTTCATGGATGGACTCTTTGATGGACAAAGAAATGGCCTGCAGGATTGAATCCAGAGGGCGGTGGTTGATGGCTTCATGTCTAGATGGATATCACTGATGAGTGATGTCCCCCAGTGCTCAGTGCAGGGACCGATACTTACCTTCATCAGTGACGTTGCCAGTGGGGTCGAGTGCACCCTCAGCAAGTTTGCTGATGACAAATGCTGTGGGGTGCAGTTGGCACACCAGAGGGACGAGATGCCATCCAAAGGGACCTAGACAGGCTTGAGCAGTGGGCCCAGAGGAACCTCATGAGGTTCAACAAATCCAAATGTAAAAATTCCTTGAGGGCAGCCCTGTGGAAAGGACTTGGTGGTGTACAAGAAGCTGGACACAAGACAGCAGTGTGTGCTTGCAGCCCAGAAGGCGAACCAAATTCTAGGCTGCAATAAAAAAGTGGTGGCCAGAAGGGAGAGGGAGGTGATTATCCCACTCTACTCGACTCTTGTGAGGCCCCATCTGGAGTACTGCAACCAGGCCTGGGGCCCCCAGCACAAGAAAGATGTAGATCTCTTGGTCCAGAGAAGGGCCACTAAGATGATCAGAGCGCTGGAGAACCTCTCCCTCCTATGAGGAAAGGTTGAGGGAACTGGGCTTGTTTAGCTTGGAGAAGAGGAGGCTCTGGGGAGATCTCAATGTGGCCTTCCAATACTTGAAGGGAGCATATAAACAGGAGGGGGAACAGCTGTTTACATGAAAGGGGGAATGGTTTTAAACTGAGACAGGAGAGATTTAGATTAGATATTAGGAGGAAGTTTTTCATTCACAGAGTGGTGACATGCTGGAACAGGTTTGCCCAGAGAGGTTGTGAACACCCCATCCCTGGAGTCATTCAAGACCAGGCTGGATGTGGCTCTGGGCAGCCTGGTCTAGTGGTTGGCGACCCTGCCTACAGCGGGGGGTTTGAAACTAGATGATCTTCGAGATCCTTTTCAACCCAGGCCATCCTATGATTCTGTCATTTGTTAGAAGGTCTTTGTTTAATCCCTTCTGAACATATCTAAATCTGAAGGTAAATATCTCACTGGCATGCTGTGCTTTTCAAGCTTGAATAAAATCATCTAGTATATTGAAAATAGTGTTTCTGAAATATATATATTACTTTTATTTCCTTCTGCATATTTTTGCATTGCCAATATTCAGACTTTTTTTATACATATGTTGTGAAACTAAAATCATCAGATCTTCGTATTCAGGTATTATTCTTCTATTAGGTCAAATTCACTCAGGCTTTTTGGTAGCAGAATAAATATGAAATACATCTTAAATTCACAGACAGATTTAAACATGCAAAAAAAGCTAACAAATTATCTGTTGTAATCATAAAATCACAGAATGGCTTCGGTTGGAAGGGAGCTCACAGCCCACCCAGCCTCAGCTCAGGCTGACCAGGTTCCCATCCAACCTGGCCTTGAGCTCCTCTGGGGATGGGGGACCACAGCTTCTCTGGGAAGCTGTGCCAGTGTCTCACTGCCCTCTGAGTAAAGAATTTCTTGTGAATACATAATCTAACTCCATTTTCATTTTAAAGCCCACTCTGGCTTTTCTGTAGCACCTTTAGCTACTGGGAGGCCTTCCTAGGTCCTTCCCTTCTCCAGACTGAACAACCCCAGCTCCTGCCTTTCTTCATAGGAGAGGTCCTTGTGGCCCTCCTCTGAACCTATTCCAACAGGTCTATGTCTTTGTTGTGCTGGAGACCCCACGTCTGGATGCAGCACTTCAGGTGGGACCTCATGAGAGCAGAGCAGAGGGGGACAATTACCTCCCTTGCCCTTTTGTCTGCCCCTTTTTTCAGGGGCATGAGCTGCTGGCTCATGTTGAACTTTTCATCCACCAATCCCGCCAAGCCCTTCAACACAGGGGAATTCAAAATAATTTATCCTTTTGCCTAGAACAAAGCAAGGAGTCTGAAAATTGCCCCACTCAGTGTGTTATTGGGATTAACGCAGGATTTGCTGTTAGCTGTTGCTACCAAGTGATCGGACTAAGGGCTACGTCCCTGGAGAATATTAGATGTTGAGCTCCTAAAATGGGCACTCGGTTTGAATGGTGATGACCTCTGTGCATATGGCAGGAATCCATACAGAGGAGACTGACAAACAGCCTGCTGAGCCAGATTGTCCTCTGCCTGTGAAAAGTGCCCTTCTCTGGGGACTCCTTGGGCAAAACTCCTCAAAGTATGTGTCTATGCTCATTTTTATTCTAAATAGAGCAAGAGGTCTTGTCTGTATGATGCTATCAGAGGAAGTGTCTTTCCTCTTCCCCAGTGATAAACTCAGTGCAGTCATGTGCGACGTGATGTACAGAAGTTCAGTCCCCTTTCCTCCCTGTTGCAATTCAACACCATGTATTCCGTCTTTAAGCACCCACCAAGTATAGAGTATGCCGGTCTATGCTGCAAAACCACTTCATTCATGTTGTATAAAAACTGTTCATGATAATAACATTTTTTTTTTCCATATCCTGGATGAATATTCTCTTTCCTGGGAAAAAGCTGAAGGGAATTTATATGGTACCTAAACAGTGCATCACAAAATAGACAATTCCGGTATGATTCTATTAGATCAAATCTATTAGAGACAGAGAAAGAAGGAACTCCAAAGAACATAGGAAACACCCTACCAGGATTGACAGAGGTCAGGGCATCCAAGGGCTTGTGCTGTAAGTCTGGTTTCCTCCAGTCCCCACTCTTCAGACTCCTGGACATCCGAAACAGCTGTTAGGGGTGTTAGAAGGTAGTCATACTTTTAGGGTACACTTCTGGGCCTACTGTCCTTGAATTATTCTAATTTCTTTGGAACCTGCTATTAGTGTCTATCTCTAACATGGAATCATAGAATTTCTAAGGTTGGAAAAGACCCACAGGATCATCCAGTCCAACCATTCACCCATCACCAATGGTTCTCATTAAACCATGTCCCTCAGCACAACATCCAAACGTTCCTTGAACACCTCCAGGGTCGGTGACTCCACCAACTCTCTGGGCAGCCTATTCCAGTGCCTGACCACCCTTTCAGAGAAGTAGTATTTCCTAACATCCAGCCTGAACCTTCCCTGGCACAGCTTGAAGCCATTCCCTCTGGTCCTAAAATGCTTTGTGATGGTAGACCTTGAAGAAGTCTGCTACTTTCCATGTTAATTGGATTTCCCACATTCAGGCTGGGGTTATACACATGCTTTGGAGGTGTTCTACCTGGCTGTGACAAGCCACTGTACCTGTGAGCCCATGTGAGCACAGCAACATTGGGCTCCCAGGTGCTTTCATTTCAGCAGGTAAAGCATGGATGGATGGTTGCTGTCTGTAAGGTGAAGTGACAGCCCTGGGATTGTATCTGGGATTGCAATTTTGCTTCTAGGATTCTAATTTCTACCTTGGGATTTGATCTTTCTCCAAGTTTCTCTCTGTTCCCGTTACTCTCTCTCTAAAGGTGATGCCTTGTTTCCAACTATTTTTTCAACAGGGAGCCAATTAAAGATTCCAACCTCAGCCAATCAGTAGAGCCCTAAGATAGTACAGTGTGGACCATCATGGGAAGGAAAGAGAGCAAGAAACAGTTATAACCACTACGTTGCTAGTTAGGCCTGGTTGAGCCTCCTGCAACTTAAAGATTTGATTAATTCAGTATTCCTTTATTTTTGATGGAAACAGGATCAGCATGCAAATGCCATTTGGTATTCTATTTTCTGCATTGACAGCATAGCTACACAAAAATATTATGACCCGCTGCTGCCAAATGCAACTGAATTATTCTGAAGCACTCCTGAGCCCGTCTTTGTCACAGTCTCCTATTTCAGTCCCTGTCATGCACTGTGCCTATCATTCATTATAGTTGATAGGCTTAGGGCAGAAAAGTGTCTCTTGTCTTGTTCTCTGGAGAATTTCATCTTGGCTGTCTCACCTTCAATCACTGCTAATAGCTCCGCTGGCACAAATTCAGAGAGGAGCTGTGAGGAGACAATGAAAATATTTCACAGGGCATTTTATATTTTAATAGCTAGTTTTAAAAAATGAGTTTGCTGGAGCAGACCAAAATGAAGATTGCTAAGAGAGATTTTTCTTACAAGCATTTTAACTAATTTTTTTTAATTGTTATTAATCTGTAAGCCTTCTGCATCCTTTTTACTTCTTCTCCTATGAACTGCTATAGGGATTGGGTTCTACTTTGATCAACTAATAACCATTTATCTGACAAATTTATTAGGATGATTTACTGCTCAATAGTACTATGCTGGAGGAAAGAATAAAATAGCACCGGAACTTTATTGTGCTTCTGTAGGATGCTTATTCAAATTTTAGCCTGCTGCCTCCACCTGTCTTTACAATGGCATTGTGACTGTGCTTGTGGTAGGAATTTTGTCACAACTCTGATGTCCTGCAGAGGTCATAACAAAAGAGTGCAATGAAGCTCACCATTTTGGCAGAAGCACAGTGGATAACCCAAGTGAGAGTAGAACTGATGTACTACTGTCTTTAAGCTTTTTACGTTTTATTTACTATAGTTTTCTTCTGTATACCAGAACTCCCAGTCTGGGTTTCTGATCTCTAATCAGCAGGGAGAACTGGTGATCTAGTTCAGCTGGTGGATAAATAAAACAGCATGATAATATTCTTATATAGTCCAGTGAGTATTTTTTTCAGACAATGGTAATCAAATGCATGCAGTAATAGAGACATTTGGTCATCCTCAGGCAAACAGTGTCAGAAGGCACAATGAAAATAAAATATGGATCTGTATGCACTGTCCAGAGTGGTATATATAATTTAAATATGGATTGATGAAACTTCTGTTCAGTCATTAGTTACTATGAATTTCAAGATGGTATCAATGACTTAATTATCTCTATTTCAATAACTGTTGTGTTTTCTTACTATCTATTTAATTGTTTCAAAGAAAATAATATGTTGTACATTGAAGCGTTTTTGAACTCACTCACTGAATGTTGCCTTTTCAATCTTCTTTTCCCCCACCTGGATTACAAGATTAGGATACATCTGGGAAGAAAAATAGGACATTTTAATGCTAGACTTGGTGAAATCATTGTCTGCAACCGTCAAGACAAAAATGACTAAAAGACAGATCATCTTGTTATAGAAGACTTGCTTCAGCAGTCTGGAATTTACAACCAATTTAGTTGGTCAAGACGTTAAAGTTCCTTTTCAGTCAAGGCGAGGTGTGAAGTAGTAAAATAGATGTGTTTTATCCAATTTTAATGATCACCAATTTTTAATTAGTTGCAGAAATGAACAGCAAAGAAATTACATTAAAGATTTTAGCTGAGAAGTTTAGGGATTGAAATATTGACTTAATGACTGAATGCTGTGCTCTAGGGGCACACCTGGTGAGTTCTGGCTGCTCATGGGCATTTGGGAACAGGATCTGCAGCAGCTCAGAGCAGCTCCCCGACCTGCAGGAAGTGTGAGCACAGATTCCCCAGTACTCAGTTTATAACTCCAGTGCTCCACCATGCTGCTAACTGATGCAGAGCCCTGCCTGTGTGGCAATATATGCTGGGCAGTCTGACTTTCTGCTCTCTGTGTGTTATCCCAGCACAGGAATGGGTAACTGACACTTTACCACATGTGGTACGTACTGTTTTTGTTATGGTTTCCTTGGGGTACTTGCAAATAAGAAGGACAGAGAAGGGTTGTGGAATGAAATTTGCCTTTCATATATAAAACTCAAGAACACCAGAATACAGACTTCATGATTTAAAAGATGAAGGTTAATTAGCATAATAGATAAACTAGCAAGTTTCTTTGGAAAGACAAAGCAGTATTTTTTTTCCTCAAAAAATACTGATCTGTGAATATCTATTTAGACAAAGATTTCAAGAAACCATGAATACATAAGGCAGCTCTTCTACATAAAAACATTTCAACAAGGAACAGAGTACAATTCTTTCATTGCTTATGCTCAGGG
>PPHD01013339.1:0-17397 GCA_002909625.1 Bambusicola thoracicus | reverse complement strand
TTTTTTTTTTTTTTTTAATCAAAAATTTCTCAAAATCATCCCCCCAAAAATCTTTTTTTTTTTCCTCTTTCATTTTGCTGATTTTTTTTCCTAACACAAAGTAGCTATGAAAACAAGCTATGAAACTGTTTGTGGAAAGCGATTAAAAGCACTGGAGGGAAATGGCAGAACCAGCAGGACAGAAAAGTCACCCTCACTGACCCTCTTGGCCAAGAATATCTTTGCAGGTGGAGAGGACACCAAATCCCAACAACCACACAGCCCAGTGACTAAGGAGGGCTTGATTCTGAGAAAAAGGGGGCTTAATCTCAGTTCCTCTGTCTTGCTGGGAGCCAGCTGAGGAACATTTCCTCATCTCAGCTGAGTAAAAACTGACAGGGCTCACAGCTTTAATGTCTTTAAGCAAGAAAACTACTTTGTGGGTTGTCAGAGAGCACAGCTTATAAACGTAACCTGGCGGAGAAGGCTGTTTGCAAGTATGTTTTCAAAACCTGTTCTCTGTATGTTAGTCAAATAAAAGTACTAACTGATTTGGAACTAGCTTGCAGGGAACCCAATGCTGCCTTTGACCGTGCAGCTTTTCACACACACTTCAAAGAAGAGTCACCTGCTCCTCTGCGACAAAACCACTCCTGGGTGGCTGGACAGTAGTTGGCTTCTTTATAAAGCCAAGCAAGAGAGAGTGGAGAGAATACAAATAAGGGTTCGAGGAAAAGGAGGAAGAACAGACAAGCATTATACATTTTGAAAACTATCTCATTTGCAGCAAGAGATATTAAAAAAAAAAAAAAAAGCAAAGCAAAGTTTCAGAAAGGAATAGGTCTCCGAGAATGAAAAGTTGAGTAAAGACAAAAAGTTGGTTGAACAATTTTTAATGGGAAATCTCAACACTAACCAAGTAAGTTGAATGGGAATACTGCAGCGTTTTAGATAGAGAAATAGTCTGCTGATCAAATAAAACAAAACACCAAAGGCAAAGGATTTGGCTCACTGCAGTCATGTCTGACCTAAAATATTTAATTAGGACTCTGAGGCTGGTTCAAAGCCATCAGGGACAGTTTCACACAAACCCCCCAGGTATCCCCAGAACCACCAGAAACGACGAGTTGTTAGGGATATGCTAGGAGGTACAGAGTGCTTACACTGTGGAATAAAAAAACTACATAAATATTTTCTGCTTCATCTGTGTCCACATGGCCAAGCATTGCCCAGAAGCCTCTGACAGCACAACCCAACACAGCTCTGACTGACAGAGGTCCTCTTGGCTTTCAGTGCTCTCTGTGCCCAAGGCACGTGGGAAGGTGACCTAGAACCTGCACAATTTCACTATCAAGACTACATCTGAAGACTCTGCCCTTCATAATAAATCGTAAAGCTTGGATTTATGCAATTACAGCCTCTCACCCTTACCAAAAGAGCTCACAAAACACAGGAGCGGTGATAAAATTTGGATCACTGATGAAGATAAAACGCTTCCTGAGCTATTTGGATCATGCCAAGAAAGAGACATCGGTTATTGCCAAATGTTTAATTCCTTGCAATTTCTAAACAGACTTGCCTCTTCACTGTACCATCCTCAGCTGGCTCTGTTACAACCTACTCAAGACTGACTCACTGGAAGGGGAAAAATCTTTTAGGAGACAGTGAACTGCTTCTTGCTGAAAGCAAGCACGCTGATAGAGTCAGGGTAGAAATGCTACTGTCATGTAACCACAACAGCAGGTTACCAGAAAGTAGATGTAGATGGGACTGTGCATAGTCAGTGACCGCCCCACTGCCTGCTCGTGCCCCCACCTCCCCAGCAGCACACACCTTGCTCTGTTCTCCTTGGACCTGCAGGCTCTGGGCCTGAGACTCACTAGGAGCTCACCAGGGCACACAGGCAATGAGCAGACTGCCTACTCAGTTCTTCCTGCAGTGTTTCCCTGTACCCTCACTGGTGGCCTTCTCACTCTGCTTGCCCTCACTCCTGGTTGAGGCATTGTACCACAGGACTGCATCCTACAGGTGAGGAAGGGTAAGAATATGATGTACGATGAACATTTTTTCCCATGCCAAAGAAGGACAGAAGACTCCCAGCTTTCCTCCAGCTTTGCCAATCTGTTTTGAAAGCTGTGTCTGTAGGGGCCTGTCAGCAGGTGGCTTCTCCTCACTTAATTAACAACACAGAACTCAGCTCTATGCATCGATGCTGCAGTAGCTCAGAATGACTGTACCTTACCAAAGCTGCTGTGCTATTGAGGCTACCAGATCCTCCCTCCCTGAGAGGAGCCAGCATGTCCTCACTCACTAATGCTATAACTTCAAACACGGGCAGTGCTGCTGCCTTCAAGCATTTATCTCTCAGCTCCATTGCAGTGTTTCTCTTATGCCAAGGTTCTCTGTGCCACTTACACTTTTTTATTCTTACTGAAGTCTCTTCATATAATGCTTACAAGAACACAAACAGCTTCACCTTCATCTTCAATGAGTCTTTTAAGCCTGAAAGACTGGAGATTTTCAGTACAATGGTGCATTCTGCACTTGAAATTGGAGTAATGCAACAAAAAAACTCAACACTTTAACATGAGAACCTTCAGTCTGACCCTCAAGCTTGAGATGAAGTGATGTTTAGGCTTTGATCCTCAATCCACACTCACAGCTCAGCTTTGGAACTGAATCTAAAGCAATCAAGGACCAATCTCCAAATCAATTTCAGACATGACCCAAATTGTCAGTCTTGAATTAAGATCTGCACTGCAGAGATTAACTGTATAAACTGACATACATTTAAATTCTCTTTCTTGGTATGTAATTCTTTTACAGCCAGATCACCTGTCAAGCTTTTCACTTAAACCCAGTTAAGTTTCGGCTTAACTACAATTCCAAGCTCCACGCTAAAGTCTTTGATGCCATAAAATCAGTCTCCTTCAGAATAACAAATTAGGAGAACCTGTTTGATATTTCATGAAGATAAAGCGAGCAGCATTTGTTTTTCACATCAGTGGTTTATCTATTTTCTCTTCTGTTCGTGAAAACAGAACTGGCAACCCTGGTAGCCCGCAGCTTACTTCTAGCACTGTAATAGTCACTAACAAAGTGAAGCAGCAGTGCTGTAAAAGTCAAAATGAAAATATAAAAGAAATTTCTCTTTTCAGTCAGTCTTGGCACAACACTCCTAAGAAACGTTCCCCTGGCTTCCAAGTCTTTATGGCTGTCCTGTCTTTGGGTACAAACACAACTTCATCTAGGACTGTCTTCTGCACTGGTCTGTTGTGTCACCACAGATCTATGCACCAGCACAGGCCTGGAAAAGCAGATGGAGTTCTTGCAGAAGTAGTGTCAATTCCAGTGTTTGCCCAACAGCAGCTGAAAATTCACAGTGAATGCAAGTAATTACTTATGCTTCCCAGCCCAGTACTCAGGTGGAAGCGTCTCCCTTAAGACACTGCCCCTGAATAACATTTCAGTAGAAAGGAAAGGAGAAAAGCAGTCAAGCATAGGACAAAAATCATAGCCAAGAGCAACCAGTGGTAAACCACAAACAATAACAATATTAATAAATAACGTGTCATAAAATGTACTTTGTAGCAACATGAAGTGGCAGACTCAAATGCTCCTAAGACAGGCTTAATAAATTCCTGTCATAACAGCACTGAGAGTGATACGCAATTGAGAATTAGAACTTGTCCTTACTGCTGCAGATAAACCGCTCTCACTTCTCCCAGTTAGACCCAGGAAAGCATGTCAGCAGCTGCAGCCCCTCACATACGTCACTGATGTAACCTTTTGAAGTCAGGATAGGAACACTGATCCTAAAGCTGCATGGCTCCATCAGTGTCCTTTTCCCATGACTGTGAGATCAGTGCTCTCACCTTTATGTCAAGCTGCAGTGCACCCACAGGTGTGCGCTCTGCCTGCTGCTCTCACACGTGTCCTTCACTTCAGAACTTCTGCTAATACTATTATATTCGGTAATCTCTTTTTAATTATACTTAAATTCTGACTCAAAAATCTACCCGGCCACATTTTCCCCTCAGTACTAATGCCCATTCATGGGAGTATTTGAAAATTCAAATAGTTTTAAAGCATGACCTAAAAATCCAATTAGGTGCGTGCTTTCATCAGGTGCTGCCTGCTTCACCACCACTTACAGCTCAGGAAGCAAGGATGTGTGTGCTGCTGTGCTCTGCATGCCAGAGGGCAGTGGGTTCCTGGCTGCAGAGGAGGAAGCAACAAAAGCCATGCATTTCCACACATACGCACATCATCAGCTAACACTAAAAGCAAAGGTTAATCACAACACCCTTTATCTCCACAAAAGATCAAACCCTTACACTGATGCTGGTGGCACAGCAAATTCTTCTCGTTGTTCCAGGCTTCTACGCAACATACCTGACATCACGGTGCCCTACGCTGACCTTAAAACTCCAATAAAATAAGGGCGGGAAAAGTCTGGGGAAAATACAGAGATACAACACTTCAGTTTACAGAGCTGCTAGTCATTGGGTGTGCCTACAAAAATCCCAGGACTGCCCACAGGGACCTTGATCAACGCTTAAGATGTGATGACATGCCAGAAGTACTAACTAGTAGTATGCTCCCGTTTTCAGCAATAACTTGCTTTCCCATTGTACTAGAACTACTCACTACTTATGTTGGGCTGCACGGCTTCAGTGCAGCTCCATTACACAGGTCAGGGTCACCACAATGCGTCCACCACATCACATGGCTCCAGATTTGCAAGTGAAATAGGGTCTTTGCAAACTCTCTGCAAGATGAAACACCTAAGCAGGAAGCCTCAGCTATGCTTCTGCTGTGGGTTTACAACACACCGTTTTCAGATCATGTTCATTTATAGCACAAATCTCTTGCTGCTGCATCACTTGCATATCAGAAAGCAAGACACAATAGGGTCGTAAGTGCTTAACTTGCAGTTTTGGCCTCTCGACCTTGTATTGTAGTGACAGAATATTGGCAGCCCATGAAGACAAAGCTTCCCTGCTTCCTAGGGTCAACTTTTTCTCCCTAAGGCCCATCTCATAGCAGAGACAAAGAAAGCAGCAAGCAAAATAAAATCAGTCATTCCCTAAACTTGACAATGTCTTCGTTGGAAAAAAAAAAAAAAAAAAAAAAAGAAGAAAAGAAAAAAGGCAAATCCATTTGCCAAAGGGCACAGAAACAGATGGGATCTGAAAGGGCTACTACATAAATTAAACGTGTAAACACTGGTTGTCTGCTCAAGAATAAGGTCCTTTAATTTCCACAGGTGTGGTACTCGATGTGCCCATAGCATCATTCATGTTTTTCCAGTTTACTATATTTATAGCATTTAAAACTGTTTCCAGCTGGAAAAGATGACAAAAGTGACATGACCCTATCTGACCATCCAGAAAGTAAGTTAGATGTGGGGATGCCCCATCCCTGGAGGCATTCAAGGCCAGGCTGGATGTGGCTCTGGGCAGCCTGGTCTGGTGGTTGGCAACCCTGCACATAGCAGGGGGGGTTGAGACTACACAATCATCATGGTCCTTTTCAACCCAAGCCATTCTATGATTCTATTTAAAAAAAAAAGTTCCATATATTTTAGGCTATAACTGAAATTCTAAAGTAGCCTTTATCCTAAATATTCAAAATTCAGATGTAGTGTGTTAGTAATCTAGTAGCATACATGACTTGTTTTCTCATAATTCAGTGCAAAATTAATCTCCAAGAGACGAGCAAGAAGCAAACAAACTTCAGAATGCCACACACTGGCACATTTTTGGCTATCCTTGCTGAAGCATGAAGGAGGACACAGACTTGCAGAGCAGCACAGAAGGGGAACCGCAGGCAGGAAAGGACTCAGATGTCTTGCAGCGCTAACAAAAGGTCTGCCTGTTCAAAGTGCCTCGCTGCAGTTCATAAACTACAGCTGCCTGTCCTGTGCACACACACTTGTGGGAAACAGACACGTTTATGCAAAAGATAAGAAGATTTCTGTGTATGTTTGCAAGACTGAAGTAGAAAAATCCTTTCAATTCCAGCATGTTTCACAGCAGCCACTAAGAACAATTTCCCCACCTGGAACATTACACACAGTGTTACCTCTAATGGCTCAAACTTACAAATGAAGCAACTGAAAAAGATGCTAGGTTCAAATTCAAGGCTTTCTGGTGCAGCAGCAAACATATTCATGGAATGTTATCCCAAAAATTCTGTTTTAAGGGAGGAACACTAATATCCCACAGTCACCACAGAGGTGTAAAAGAGAAGGATCTGGGGAAGTACCAGTCAGCAGTTGCAGCCTCTCATACACATCACTGATGTTACCTTTTTGAAATGATTGGAACTTTGACCTTAAAACTCTCATAAAGTAAGCATGATCAAAGCACACGGAATTTCTGAAGAGGTGTAATACTTCCATTACAGAGGTGAATGGCACAGGTAAAAACCTCAGGTGCTTTATGCAAATCAACCTTGATAAAAAATAAAATCTATATTTGCTGACAAAGACCACAGAACAGAGATGGTTTTATTGTGTATGTTCTCCACTCACCCTTTGTCTATGTCTTTGTTTAAACTTAGATTTCCTGGCAAGACCTCTAGTAGATTTACACACAAAGGCAAACCAAAACCACAAGGGATGAGGTAGGGCTTTTTATCACCATCGTTTATCATCAAGCGAGTAAATCCTTTCCAAGTAAAAGCTGTCCAAGCACAACGCATCTAGAGTATGAAAGGCTTCCAATTCCAGAAGAGATTTGCAAGCACAGCCACAGCCTCCGTCTCCATCTACATCCACACCACAACATGGCAGCTTAGTATACATTTGTAGAATGGCATTGCCGTGACACTTTCACCAAGGTAACCACTGCTATGTGTTCAACATTATGTAGAGAATAACCTTTCTGCTGAAGAAAAGAGAGCCTGTTGCTTAAGTAGCAAAAAGAAGCATAGGCCTACTTCGTAGAATGTTTTTAAGCCTTCTGATAAAATCGAAGTATTGCTGCTAAAGAAGTAGACTTGGGCCCAAACTCTCAAAGATTTCTAGAAACACTGCTCTTAACTTTATGCCAATGAAAACTTCAAACTGCAGCTATAGCGGGAAGCACAGACTTACTGTTAGTAACATGTGCTGATGTACACTGGTTCACATTCAGTATTCACAGTGCTGGAGAAGTACACTGGACATCAACTATTCTGCTGAGGTAAGAACTAGCTGAGGTACAGTCTGATGACAAAAGATTCCCCTCACAGCTGGAAAGGGAGCATGAAATAAACCCCATACGGTCTCTCTTGACATCACACGCCAGTGAATGCAGAAATAAGCAAAAGGTCTAGAAAGTACAAAAAAAAAATGAAAACGAAGGAAAGAAGTCATCATGAAGACTGGTAACGGGAAACAACCCACACCAGTTTGTTCCTGCACTAGGACATGCAGGAATTATGGCCTGTTTCTCTTGGTGCCCATCTGCACAGGAGGGAATGAGACATTTCTAGCTGCACAAAGAGTTCTCACAGCAATGTGTTACCACACTGGTTACAGCATTCTTGAGATGATACATGTGGCTCTAAGTCACTGACATTATAGTGATGTATAGACTTTGCACGTTACTAATCCCTCAGACACAGTGGCCCCAGGTATATTTTTATGTTGCTAACTGTCCTGACATCCTCTGCAAAATTCTTCTTTCTTCTCTCCGGAACATTTCAAGAGAAGTGTTGAGGAAAAGTCAAGGTGCTGTGTAAAGACTCATGAGAAAAACTGATGAGTCTGGCAGAAAAAAGCAAGCCGTATCAAGACAGCTAGTCATGAACACAATTCTAATCATATTCTTTGTCTTCTGTTATCCATTTTAGCTCGTTGAGCATCTCAAAATGGTTTTATCTCAAAACATTTAACAGCTCCAGAAGTCCCAACTTTTTCTCTTCTTGTTTTGTTTTGATACAATTATACTTCTGCTGTCGCATCAGAAATATTCATAACTTCTCCACCCCATGCAGAAAATGCTCAAAGAGTCATTAAGGTTGGAAAAGACCTCTAAGATCACTCAGTCTAACCATCTACCTACTACTAATACTGTCCACTAAACCACGTCCTTTATTACCACATCTACACATTTCTTGAATACCTCCAAGGACAGTGACTCCACCGCCTCCGTGGGCAGCCTGTGCTAGTGCCCAATCACTCTTTCAGAGAAGAAATGTTTCCTAATATTCAACCTGAACCTCCCCTGGAGCGACTCAAGGCCATTACCTCTCATCTTATCTTGGAGAAGTTATCCTGGAGAAGAGGCTGACTCCCACCTCACCACAGCCTCCTTTCAGGTCATTTGCAGAGAGCAGTACAGTCTCCCCTGAACCTCCTCTTCAATCCCAGCTCCCTCAGCCATCTCTCGTAAGATTTGTGCTCCAGTTCCCTTGAGGATGACCAGAAAACTCTGACAACTTTGACTGATGGTCTGCACACTAATGCTTGTGTAAATAACCTGTCAGTGTCATTTCCACTAAAACCTAATGAAAACAGACAGTACCTTCATTCAATACTTCAAGCACGTACATCTATGGAAGAAAATAAAGCTATTTCCTTGAACAGAGAAGTACTCTGTGAAGGACAAATAAGCAAGCTGAAAAGCAAAGCTGTTGTTCTGTTGTATAGTGCTCTGTGGGAGGGACATACTCTGCCATTTGTTATAGTAGCTTTGATCCAGAGTTAATATAATCAATTCAATGGAGTCAACCCAGATTTACAGTACAAAGCTCCACCCAAGCCTGCAATCCTATATTCCTACCACCACAGGGGATGTATGCCCTTCATGCAATTCAGAAAGCCTCTGCTCTGGCACAGTAGGCCTGACCCACTGCTCACTAAAAGCAACTGAAAGGCAACCACAGACTCCTCCAGGCAGTCATGCAGACCTCATGCAGTCAACCCACCAACGTATTCAAACCGCTCATCACTGTACTTCTTTCAGAAAAAGAAGTCATAAAATCTTACGGCTTGCCCAAAACAAAACCCCAAACCCAACAGCCCAGCAGGCAACTGCGTTCGTCCTATCTGAGCTCTCCCTAGCTTGCCACAGAGGACCACCACGTCTGGTGTGGGAAGGGGAGGAGGAAAGCAAAGAGGAAGAGATCAGCAGGCATGGTCCATATGTCTGCCAGTGCCATACGAGCATGAACTCTGCTCAATGTCCGCCTGACTGATCCTGCTCCCTGTAACAATCAAGGAGAACGTGGGAGACAGCAATGCTTGGGAAGCACAGTACGCATGGTAGTAGTCAACATTCAATACGTGTGGCAGATTCAGCGGTGGATTTGTCCCACTTAATTAGCAGTTACATCAACTTCATAATTGCGTGCACAAATGCACACATTTAACCCCAAAGATATAGGATTTGTTTTGATCTGGGAACTCAAACATGTTCTAGAAGCTAATCAAGTCCAAAACTCATAACTAAGATCAACTTTCTCAGTTTTAGACTTATGATCACAACTGACACATTTTATTAATCACTAAGTGCTTAAAAAGTGTTACTTCCCTCCCCCTCACTTACTATAAATTCTCCACTCTCACTTGCAATGCAGGCTGTAAAAACACAGCTTACCCGAAGGACATATTCAGCTCCTGGTACCCACCACCACGGGTGCAGAATGTGCTATTCCACAGCAGGTCACTTGAGATAGCGCAGACGGTTTTGTCCTGGCTGCGCTCCAACCAACTTTAAAGCATAATAACCCACATAGTCTTTAAAAGGATTTTAACTACCAAAGGCTCTTCCTTGTAAGACACGGTATTACAGTAGAGATCATCTACAGGATCCAATTAAAATCACCCTCTTAATTAAAAGCCTACCTTTCCTAATCCAAAAATCCCTATAAGTTGCCCACTTCAAACTTTTTGACCTGCTTATGTAATCATTTACCAGCCAAAAAGGAATGAGAATGGCTGGCTATGAAGTATGCTGCTTGTTAAGTGAATTCAGAAAGCATTACTCTCCGAGGGTCCTGAAAGCCACAGTTCTTTACTGCTTGCAAAATGGATCTTGAATTCTGTGAGCATTCTAAAAAACAGACGTGAATAGAAAGCGTTGGCTTCTAAAATAAAACAAACCAGAAGAAAGAAAAAAGAAGAGCAGAGTTTTCTGCTTTGCGTACAGCTCCATGCGTTTGTTGGAGCTCAGAGCCTTTTGTTCCCTGTGTGGATTCTGCAACTAAAAACCATCGTGTTCCACCACCCAGACAATTGACATAAAGAGATACAATCTTTCAGTGAGAAGACTGCCAAGGACAGCATCTTCCTGCCTGCATACAACATCCAAAGCAGCAGCAGATCCTCTGCAAGCAAGCATGGCTGAGAACGACCACAGCCTCCTCTTTCACCTATTAGGGGAGAGACTAAGGACACCCACCCAGCAGAACCACACGTGGATCGCTTTGCTCAAATCCTTGACACCAAGGATGTTCATTTTGCAGAACGCTAAGAGCAGACATCCATGGGATGTAACCACTTCACATCTGCTTCTCCACTCACCTGCATGCCATTTGTTGGGTTTAGCTACTATCCCTCAAGCCCCTGGAATCGCACTGCCATGAGAAATCTTGCTGGATTGCATTTTCTGTTCCCTCCAGGACTCACTTTTAAGTTCTTTCATAGGAGTGTGAAGCCACTGCAGCAGCAATTGATAACAAAGGACGGAAAGTCATCTTTCACTGCCTACAACCCGGCATGCATCACACGAAGGCTACCTTGAAAAGCCACTCTTACTGTTCAGGCTGATACCCCCATAGAAATTCATGCACCTCCACAGCTTAGAAAGGATTCATAAAAAGGTTATTTCTCCCAAGCTGTACACTTCCACATACTGAGTAAGTTGAGAAAGAAGGAATGCAACTGAGAACCCACACTGGACGCATGTTTAAAAATAACAAAGGCACCTTCACGAAGCCCTTAGCCCTTCTGGGATTTCCTCTAATGACAAAGAACTTCATGCTCCTTACAGCAGCTCTCTTTGGTGTAAAGCATGTGCACTGCATCGATCCATGTGCATGGGTTACCTGGGTCACCACTGCATCCCAATTACGGCTTGAACCTGGGGAAGACACGTGGGTGGGCACGTATATGCACATCCACTTGTGTGCAGCCCTCTGTTTTAAAGCTACTATTTCCTAAGCACTCATGCACTGCTTTTTTTCCAACCAGGGATTTAAATATTTAAAGTATTTCCTTTCCCCCCCTCCTCCTTGGGGGATTAGATTACAAATCCAACTTCAGTGTCACTCAGTACACTCCAATGACTTCTTGCACCAAAGTTTCCAGTGGCAGCTATCTAATTTTATTTCTTTTAAATAACATTCCTTCCTGATGCTTTACAAGCCAGACATTAATGCCTCATTTAGGACCTCTTTTTCTAATGTGCCAAATTAATAAGGTTAAAAGCAAAGCTGTGCTCTACTTTTACTGCAAACACTGGGCAAGGTGCAAGGAACAATCAAAAAGAATTCATTAGCCTAAAATAAAAGCTAGCTGAATATTTAACTGTGAAATACATAATGCAAGGAAACTTCTTTAATACAGGGAAATCTCCCTGACTCATACAGACCAACTCTGCTTGCTGCAAAAGAATATGTGTGCCGTACCTACTTACAGCATGCTGTGTAGTTCAGGTCCTGTTGGTTTGACACAGAAATGATGATGCCATCATCTGCTCTGGCTCACAGATTCACCAGCACGATGCTTTTCACACTATGCAAGTTCACAGAGTGGAGCATGACAAGCAAATCAACTCAAGGAGTCCTACCTGAAGCTCACGTCCCCCATGCCAGGGGCTCACCAGCACCCCACAGGCACTGAACAGGCTGGTGCAGAGAGGGCAGAGCAGGAGATGTGCAGTCAGTCAGGACAAGCCCCAGCACTGAAGAACTTAATGCTTGTACAGAAGCACACATCACTCGTGCACCGGTCCACCCTACCTTACATCCCTCCCTGATGCTACAGCCATGTGACAACCCCACTAGGCAGTAGGTAGGGAGCTGGAATTAACATGTGCCATTCAAGGGGAGACCTGTGACTGCAGCTTGATGGGAGGGAATTACCTCCCCCTGAAAACATCACCAACGGAACTTCTTACTAACCCCACTCATTGATCAGGCATTAAATGGAAAACGGGATAACAGCGTTATGCAAAAGAAGTGACACAGAGTCCAAGTGCACATGCAGTGGAATTCTGATTTATTCATGAACCCTTAGTTTCAGGTGCCAAACAATTACATGAAAGGGGAACACATTGCATCCTCTGCTGATTACATTCACAAAATTGGAATCCCAGAAAATCCCTCTGTCTGGAGGCATGAGCCAGAGATAATTAGGAGCTGCATTCTCCCGTTGATTTGCTGCAGTCTCTGGTGGTCTCATCTCCTACTTAGAGCATAAGGCTGGTGCCAGAAACAGCACTTTGTCACACACCAGCATTTTGCCCACGACAAAGGGATGTTATCTACAATTTGGATACTGAAACGCAAATAAGGAGAAATTAACCAAACTCTACAGTTTGAATTGCTGCTTTAAGGACAAATACCTACTTCATCCACAAAGATCTTACACGAATGGGCTCCACAGGGAGAAGAAGCATCCAACAGAAATGGGAACGTGCTTTGAAGCATTATCCTTGATGCATGTGGTAACTGAATCTAAATGACCTACCACAGACATTATCTATCTTTATCCCAGGCGCGTCAGATAGACACAAACACAAAATTCTTGAACTTAATTTTGCTTCCTTAATGTGAAAGGAAGAAGAGGCTTTTCCCTCCATCGATTTGAGCACAGCCCTTCAACCGCACACCCGCACTTGATTTTCTGTCTGTTGACACTTAGACGAGTCACACACAGAATTCAAACACCTGCCTTGAACAACACCAGCAATCTGCAGGAAAAACCCATCAGCCTGAAACCCTCGTGTCCCCAGCCCCCGTTCCCAGCTCCCTCGGGATCACCCTGGAGTTGATACATAATACATATGCATGAGCCCAAAAGGCTTGAGATGGGGGAAAAAAAAGAACTGCTCTACAATGACATTCACACAAGGACAACCGAAGCAGCTTTGTCAGCCAGGATTTAATGCAGTACGTCTGGCAGCAGATGCCGGTGCTGGGAAGAGCAACGTGGACCTAACTTCTTCCAATCTCCAAACCATTTTTAGACTTGTCGCGTGGTGCAGTGTAAGATAAATGACCTGAAACTCCAAACAACAACGGAAACGATTTAAGAATTCATGAATATACTCTCTCCACACAGAGAGGAAACTGACATGCCAGTTGCACCCCAACAACCGCATAACTCATTTCTTAGAATCACGGAACGGTTTGGGTTGGAAGGGGCCATTCACATCATGTAGTTCCAACCCCCCGGCTATAGGCAGGGACGCCTCTCTCTAGACCAGGATGCTCAAAGCCCCATCCAGCCTGGCCTAGAGTATTTAAATTGCCTTATATTGCTTTATTCCCGTTTCAAGAGGAAAATAAGTTCCCATTCACATCAACTCTTTATCTCTGAGAAATTCCGACTTCAGCCAAGTCAGTTTTACGTCTGTAAATGTGGAGTTTTAGCGCTATGAAAATCGGCACACAGTTCCCCCAGTATTAATTAGTAGTACTACAAAAAGTAAACACCAAAAGCTTACGAAAGTCTACACTGTAAGAACAGCAACTGCAGAATTAGAAGCACTCTGATAAGCTACTGTTTCCTAAGACATGATGGTGGCTGGCGCCAGGTGATTTTGGCTTGAAAACATTCAGAACTAAAAACCTATTTCCTAAGGTCAGCAAGTAGCTGCCACAGAAAAGCTGTATGCAGATATACCAAGACAGAAGTCACCCTTCTGCAGGTCTCACAGTCACTATCAGGAAGGCTTCCAGGAGACACAGAACGGCTTAACTCTCAACTTTGAGCAGTTCCAGACTGTCGGTACCTCTGAGAGCAGAGACCTGAGCAGCTCTGTGCACCCTGGGCATGCGGTCCCATGGAAGCCAGATAAAAGCTTCCAGGGATTTTAACAGCGATCACAGTGGGGCTCCGGGGGATGGATTTCACCACGCACAACTAAATGAGGGCCATATCCTTCTGGCTGTCAGCTGAGCTCCACCTCAGCATCCCAAATGGAATAATTTAAAGCCAGTGTACGGGGTCCATCAAAGGAGTGCCACACACCCACTGCTCTGCAAGCCTTCCCCTTTAGAAGTAGGGGAGGAAGCGTGGATCACTTTGTGAGACAGGAGAACGCTGCATTGATTTTCCACACAGAATCTTCCATCAAAACCAATAATATGCTCATCTTCAGACAAAGAAGAAGAAAATCCTCACACCATCCGAGCTGTTCTGCCATGGGAACAAAGGTAGGCATCAGCCCTCTGCCAGGAAGGCGCAGCCATCAGTCAGGCAGTGCCACGCGAGGAACTGCTCAGAGGACTGCAGACCAGAGTCCATCCGAAGACCTGGCCTTTGTCAGCAAGCAGCAGCATGCCAAAACAGGAGCTGAGAAAGGGAGCAAAACAATTCCAGTCTGCAGCGACAAAATCAAGTTAAGAGATTTAGAGTAAGTTTCTCCACCGGTGTGTCTCAGGTAGAAGACGCTGTCAGTTTCTCTGTCTTCCTGAGGACTCCCCCAGCAGGAGGGATCCCAGAGCACCCAGCCTGAGCCCAGCAAAGCAGCCCCGCACACACCCCGGCACCATCCCACCTGATGCAGGGACCTGTAGGCGCACCAGGAACTGCAGTGGGCCATCGGAACAGCCCAGGGCTGACCCTCTGCGTCCAGAAGCATAAAGCAATCATTGAGTCACACCCATTCCACAGACAGCAAGTGGCAAAAGAGCCAAGAGAAATATCCTGAGCAAGGACCCAGGAAAACCCCCATGCAGCTACAGCAAGTACTGAAGAATGTTTTGTTCCACGCTGCCTTTTTTTTCCTCTCCCCAGAAGAGGTTAGGCAGGCAACAGGAAAACACACAGTCACCAATGCCATTTCCTCCCTCGGGAACAAACAGTGAGCTGGCCTCCCCCAGATCCTCAAGCAAGACCCAGGGGCTGGGATTAGCTCCTGACTTTTCTCTGCAGTTTTTCTAACAGTGCCTTCCATTAGCTGTCATTTAGCCCCAGGGATTTTTGTTGTGGTACTTGCTGGATTTGCTGTGACAAGAGCCATGTGAACGTGGCACTGAGGGATGTGGTCAGTGGGCATGGTGGGGATGGGCTGACAGTAGGACTAGGGGATCTGACAGTGCTCTTTTCCAACCTTAATGATTCTGTGATTTTACTTTCATGGTTCTAGCAGGAGATCTACATTCAGACCTTCTAAAATGGGAAGTGCCCCCCTAACACTGAGGAGTTATCGTGTCCCTGAGCACGGCTGTGCTCCTCACTCGGTGGTCTTCCAATATCTTCACCTTCTGCGTTGCACCTACATGGTTTGGAAAGCTCTGCAGACAGAGACCAGCTTTCCTAAAGTTCACCAAGAGCACGGAGGGAGTGAAGAAACAGCCACATCTTCAGTAAGGAGCTTACACTCCTTCCAAAGAACTTAACTAGACACCTACCTTATTCCCCATCCACAAGGATGGGTAGAAACTCTTCAACTAATTCTGACAGCAAGACACCTCATCTCACAGAGCACTGTAAGCAACTGGTGGCAACCCAGGCTCCGAGGCAGCTCCCTCCTGCAGCCCTCCTAAGGCACACACTGCCATGCCGGCCTCGGGCCAAAACGCCAAACCTCCTCCTCTACCAGAAGGTTACCAGCCAGGATCTTGAAAAGTTTTACTGCATCACCAGCCTTGCACTCTGCCCAGAGCCCAGCCCCAATGGGCTGAGGGACACGATAGGAAGGGTAATAGGGAAATCTTATTATCATAAATGGGCGCAACTGCAATCAAGATTGTTGAACGCCAGGTACAATATCCCACATAGCCAACACACATCCACGTCACAGATACCTGACTAAAAGAGCTGGCTGGGCTTTGCAAAACACATTGAAACTGAACGGCCAGAGCGTACCTCCATCTAGAATAGTGCCTGGTTGACTTCCAGCAGCATCCGCTGCAGAAACAACCTCCATTTAGGGGGAAAAAAAAAGCACTGAAGTGGTAACTGTAAGAAGATACAACAGAGATAAACGGGTTTTGATCTCATTTATCTCCAGATCTGCTCCACACACGCTAAGAACCCAAATGTGTGCCGTACGGAAGACGGGTGCAGCTCATCCTCCCCGTGTTTTCCCTGCACCGCGCTCTCACCTCAGCTTTGGGGAGACGCTCTGAACGGTACCGAATCTCAGCCTATTTATAGTGCCACAGCAGCACAAACACAAAGCCGTACCTCCGGCAGCTCCCTACGGAGCGCACTGAGAAACCCCTGCAGGCGATCCTCACGCGTTCAAAGCCACGCGGTGAAACACCGTTTCCCCTCTCGCGTACCGCACGCTGACTTCGCGTCCCAGTAGCGCAATTCACCCACAAGTCGGCGAAAAGCAACTCTCGGCCAAATCCTCCACACGTGCACCCGGACTGCGTGACCCGCAGGACGCAGCCGATGAATGAAAGGACGCGGGCAGTTCGATGCGCGAAGCCGCAGCGTGCGGTGACCCGAAGCGCTCGGCTAAAGCCATCCCCGGGTCCGACGGATGGAAGCGGTGGGGGCGCGGCGGGGAGGAAGGCGCCCTCCGCTTTCCCCAGGAGCCGGCACGGCACGGACGGGCGCCGCGACAGAACGCATCCGTGCAACCAACGGCACCAACTTCGGGGGAAGCGGACGGCCGCCGGAGAAGCGCTCGGCAGGGCGGTAGGTGCGCTGCCTCCCGGCTGCGGCGCGGAGCCCCGCAGCGCCGCACGCCACCGAAAAAACTTCAGGGCAGGCGATTTTTCATCGGCTGCGCCCCGGCGGCCGCGAGCGGGGAAGCGAAGAGCTGAGCTCCGACCTTCCTCCGCTCTATCCATCCCCGCTTCCCCTCTCGGTGCGCCGCTCCCCAACAACGAACCCCAACAAAGTTTCCTCCCGCCCCGCGCACCCCGGGGGCGGCCGCCACCTGCGGCGGGGAGAGCGGAGCGGCAGAGCCCTACCTGGGAGCAACATACTTTGGAAATAGAAGATGACGAGGATGAAGGAACCCACGGAAGTGACCAGGACCATCCTGCACACCCGGTTCATCCTCATTACTTCCAGCACCGCCGGCTTCATGGCGCTGCCCAGCAGCGCAGCGCAGCGCCCGGCTCAGGCTCGCAGCCGCTCCAGCGCTGTCGCCGCCGAGGGAGAAGCCGGAGCCGCCGCCGCGCCGGAGGATGCCCGGGCGCCCGCGCCCTGTACCGGGGGGCGCTAATGCCTGCGCTGGGCGTGACCACGCCGCTCGGCAGGCGGAGGGGCGCTCGGCGTCGCGCGGGGGGAGG
>PPHD01013338.1:2336-17397 GCA_002909625.1 Bambusicola thoracicus | reverse complement strand
ACGGGCCGACGCCGGCCCCGCCCCCGCCCCGCGCGCGCCCGCCGGCCCCGCCCCGGCCCGGCGATTCCCACACTCGCGGCTTCTCGCTCAACGTTTGCCCGTGACGTCGGCCGCACCGAGGGCGCCTCGTGACCCGCGCCGCCGAGCGGGCAGCAAAGGACGGGGGAACGTCACGCGGCGCTCCCCCCCGCGTCGCGCCGCGAGGACCGCCGGGGGCTGTAGTTGGTTGGCGGGCGCGGAGGCACCGCCCAGGGGGAGCGGGCCGGCCGCGCCGAGGGGCGGGGTGCCACGTGTCGCTCCGATCGCGCCGCTCCGCGCTGACTCCGCTGCCGGGCAGCGCCTGGGCTCTGCGGCGGGGGGCGGACCGGCAGCTGCCGTGCGCAGGAGCGGCCCCGCGGTCGCGGAGAAGAGCGTGGGAATGCCGGAGCGTCGTTGTACGGTGCCTCGCATCTCACGCTGAAGGAAGGAAAGGGCTGAAAGCATGTGCAGAGCTGTGGCTGTACTTGTAGCCGGCCCGAGCGGTACCGACGCCCCCCAGTGCGGGCCCGGGATGCGCTGAGCTAGTAAGACAAAACTGCGCAGCCTGTGCTGTGCAGTCGGGTTGCTCCTCAGATGGGGAAAGCGGAAAGGTCTGTGCTGTCGGTACGGATGGGAGCTGAAGTCCTGCTTTTACCCAGCTGTGTGGTCTTGAAGGTCAGTTATGGGCTGTTCACAGTTTTATTTGTGTTAGAGACTGATAAACTTCTGGAATTAGCCCTGCTGTACCTTGCAGGCGTTAAGGAACCAGGCTCCACTGTCAAGTTCTGAAATCAGTTAAGTAGAACCACTGTTGTGATTGCACGGCCACGTGAAACCAAAGCTCTGTGTGTTTTACTGCCTTGTTAATCGCGCCATCTTGGTCACAAATAACAAACCAAACGTGTTTTGGTGCACAGGAGCTTCTTAAGACTGTAATCTTCACAGAATTACAAAGGCTGGAAGGGACCTCTGGAGCTCTCCCAGTCCAGCCCTGCTGCTGAAGCAGTTCCCTGCAGCAGGCTGTGCAGGAAAGCATCCAGGTGGGTTTGAGTATCTCCAGAGGAGAGCCCACCACCCCTCTGGGCAGCCTGTGCCAGGGCCCTCTCACCCTCACAGTAAAGAAATTCTTCCTTGTGCTTATCTGGAACTCCCTGCGTTCCAGTTTGTGCCCTTCACCCCTTGTTCTGTCACTGGGCACCACTGTAAAGAGCCTGGCCCCATCTGTTTGACTCCCCACCCTTTAGATGTGTATAAGGATTGATGAGATTTCCCCCTCAGTTTCCTCTTCCCCAGGCAGAACAGCCCCATGGCTCTCAACCTTTCCACATATGGAAAATTCTCCAGGCCCCCATCATCTTTGTAGCTTTGCGCTGGGTCCTCCAGCAGTCCTGTCTGTCTTCTGTTATTGTTGAGGTGGATCCAGACACTTATGCCAGCCCCATTCCTGCATTTATCACTGGATATTCTTTTCATAGGCTGAGTACAAGCCGGAGAAGAAAGCTGATGTGGAGAGAAAGAAGCTCAGTGATTTGTACTGAAGAACGTATGTATGGCAAACAGGTATTGGATTAGGAAAAATGACGCTGTTACAAAATATAAGTGAAATAAAGATCTTACCTGTGTCCTGGGCTTGCTGAAAGTTCAGCCCTGGCTGCAGCCTCCTCTTACCTCTAAGGCCAAGGTCACACAGCAAGGCAAGCTGGAAAAGAATGTGTAATTGGATTAACCAAGGGTTAAAAAAAAGTCCTCATGCAGTCCTGAATAAAAGGAGGTCTACAATGAACGCTTTGGGATGATGTGGTATATATAAAATGATTCTTAGCTGATTTTTCTCTGAAAATTTTCGGGCAGCCTTTCACAATTTCAAGGCAGATATATCAGAATTCATCTTATTGTTAAATAATGGTTGTCAGATTACAGCACGTGGAGTAACTGTAGCTGTTTCCTGTTCTGCTGTACCAGGAGATTATTCATTATGCATGTCCCTGGAGAAAAACACAACTGAATTTGTTCTCTCTGTAAGGGGCCATGTGAATGCAATCCAGGTTCCTTGATAAGATGCTCAGCATGAAGTTCTAATCAGCATGTTGAATATGTAAAATACTGCCTTGTTCCTTCAGATGCAAAACAAATCCTTTCTCTCCTGTTTGAAGCAGGTATCCAACAGCCAGTGGTAGCTGCAGGTCATCAGGGAGTGCTGTCAGTGAAAGGGAAAAAAGGCCGTGTGGACTTCATACCCTGAAATACAGCAGAGCAATCCCCTATCTCATGACCATCAAGCCAAGAGGAGCAATTTACAGACTTTGTAGAAAGTAAGGCTGCACTCTAAGCAATTAATGGTTATTTACAATTATCTCCATAAGACTTTCAACTTCAAAGTCAGATATATCCAGCTCTTTGAGTTCAGAACTTGTGCTTCTTGCCAGTCCTTTGTCTTTTCTCTACCACATCCTTCATTTCACTCTCTCTCCCCCACTGCACCACCACACGTATTCTTTCTGCACTGAATCCCCCAAACCTAAACCACCTTCAAACCTTTCCACGCAGCCAAAGAGTAACTGGGGCATGACTACGTTGGCAGCGGCCCTCAGCGCACTGACGTGGGTTTGCACCAATTTGCAGGGACTTGGGTCAGCCCCATGCTCAAGGCCGTGGCACGGTAGGCTGGCCTGGCACACGCATGCTGCCCAGAGTTCAGCCAGCAGCAGAACCGGGGCAGCCTTCTTTCACTGTCGTTTTGTGCTGAGGAAATGCTTTTGTGTACTCCTTTGTTTAATATGCATAGGTGGTTCCTCTCCTCAGTGCTTTCTGGCCGTGTTACTGTATCCAGATGGGGATACACCTTGATGTGCTCAGAAGCTGGAGTTACTGCCCGTGCCTTGGGAAGGAAAGAGCACGCTTCCTGTTGTGGCTGAATCCTTTCCAAACTGGGGCTATTTTCTAGGCGTGTTGTGACTTTCAGCTCCAAAAACCTGAGGGCTGCATTGTGCTGTGTTTTATTTTCCATGCATCATCCTACGCTGGATAGCAAGGAATTCTGAGCTGCAGCCACATCCCAGATCTGTATTTGTCTTGGAGTAGCAGGGATTCCTCCTCCTTCCTATGGGCAGCAAATCAAACCCAGCTGTGCAATTGTAGCCAGAATAGGCTTTGGAAGAAGCGTGGCCAGGCATTTGTTCTGCATGATTCAATAAACCAAACAGCCTCGAATTAGGAATATAACACATAAGGTTGTATTTCAGATGCTTGATCTCGTTCCCTTCTGTGGTCGGATCTGGACCTGTTTAGAAGCCACACACACCAGTGTGACAAGGAAAGGGCAGATGAGAAAGCACAGAGAAGGCCTCCTGGAATCAGCAGATAGAGTTCTTTGGCTGCATCTGTGGTCATGCTTTTTACAGCTAATATTGAAAAAAGCATGAGTACAGGAAAGGATATATATATATGTATAAAACCACTGCAAATATAGCCTTAAACGCTTGCATTCATTTGCAGATGACATCCAAAAAAATAGCGTAGCTTCTATTTTTCTCACAGCTAGCAAGGCAAATCCACTTTTTAAGCATGCAGAGGAGTGTTATGTAGGAGACAGATACTATTTCAGTAAGGAGGCAATGTTCAGGACAGTTGAATTCAGCAGCCATATAGAAAAGGGTCTTGCATTCTGCACACAAGGTCATAGGTTATTTATATTTAATATGTGACATCTGGCATTTTGAATAATTTCCTTGGCTAATTACCAGTGCCTGGGTGAAATGTGAAACTTCTGCCATAGGGGAATTAAAAGGAAAACAAAAACAGAAGTAGATTGCAGAGCACTGGAAAGTTTTGTAGGAAAATTAGGAGTTGTCCTAATTCAGGCATCAGATACACAGTAGGAGAAAATAGATTGAAAGGGAGTAGTGTGACTGAACTTGGATAAATTTAAGATTTCAGGGAAAATTTGCAGTCATCCTTTTAAGACTCACTGTGTCTTGATTGTTTGATTGCAGCGCTCCTACCTCAGTCTCATGCTCAGCACTAGATCAATGGAGTATTTGTAATAACGAGATTTCAGAGTAGAAAGGAAGAAAGAAAGGATTGCCTACAAGGTATGTGTTGACAAAAACACACCTACATAAAAATTTAATGAGGTCATAGAGCCTCATTTAACCATTTTACAGTTTAACCCCAGGAAGCTTCGTCGCTCCCCTAAACTTCCTGCAGTCATAGTAGTACCCTGCAGTATATTTTTCTTCAATATGCATTTCACATTAAAGAATCATTGCTTTGCTTTATTGTTTGTTTAACATTCTGCACACATTACTTCATAAAGTTTTCTGCTGCTTTATATTTCTGTAGTTTTACAGAGTGGGTTGGAGGCTCATTTGGCGGTTACCATCACGCACACATTAAAAAGAGCAGAGGGGCTGGAAGTCTAGCACTTGGTTGCATGGCTCTCCTCACAGAATCTCTGCTCACAGTATTTTGCTTTCAGATCATCCAGTGAAAGCAAAATAAATTTACCAGCAGCATTATTACTGTAATTAAAACATAAGGCCATTCCAGGCACAGGTATTTGCTTCTGAAGCGACTGCTTTCACAGGTACCATAGAGTCTTACTACAAAACCTAAAGTGGTTTGTGCGTGAAATCAGATGGCAATTGAGATTGCTACCAGAAAAAGAACAAAATCCTTTAATGCACAGTGATGATTGTATAAGATAAATATTTGTGGAAACTCTAATGAGGTTTCATAAAAGCTCTTAGGCTTGATACAAAAACTAGGGGGGTTTTTTACTTACTTTTGCATATTTCAACTTTGATTTTTGAATGTTTGTCAGCCAGCAAGACCTCTTGCTAAGGTACAGCACTGGGACTTAGAAAATATGGGTTCTGATCCAACCTTCCAATTTCTTGTAGGCTAATTTTCAGACTTTCCCAAAGGACTTAAGTAATTTGCTCTCTATATATTCACTACAAACACTGCCTTATTTCCCCTCTAAGGTGAGGACAACACAACTTTTGTAGTCTCTCTTTTTACTGAGACTGCATACATCTCTGCATAAGAACTTTGAAGTCTGAAATAGCTCTTGAATGCTGCTTGAACAGCCAAGCAGCTAAACTGGGCAATCACACAACTGTCATAGCAAAACTACTCCAGACTCTGAGCCTCTAGCTAGCTCTATAGGATCTATACATAATACGATAATCCCATGACATGGCTCTATTTTGTCTAAGTGTACTGCCTGCACAAAAGCCTGCAGGGCTCGTTCTTCAGCGAAAGGGCCTGTCAACCTTGTGGAAATTACTTTTGTCCTTGACTTGGGTCAGACTAAGCCAACATAAAACAATAGGCTCTAATGCACAGAATGCTTTAAAGGCTCACTGGCAGTTTGGCTTTTGGACTGCTATCTCTCAGCTTTGTGGAAGTGGATTCATTTTGCAGTCATCAGGTCACATGCACACACCACTTGCTTGGTCTATGCCTAATGAGCTTTCTGACCCAGAATCTTAATTTGGATACAACAGCTTTCAGATGAGAGGCAACAGGTGCTGAACAGGATTGCTATGTCCCAGCTGTGGCAGGCGCTTGCATGTCTTTTTGCTGTTATCCATGCCAGTATGAAGTCAGACAGGCCAGCCAGGTGGTTCGCATTTAGCTTTTCTTTTGCATTGGAGTAAAAGCAGAACTGATAGTCAGTTTTGAGTTGATCGAGTTTCTGCCTGGTTTACTGACCAGATTGCATGTAAGAGGGTTGATGCTTCTTTGACCGAGCATGGGTCGGGAGGTTTAACTTTTTGATTTGGTTTCAGAATCAATTCTCAATGCAGCAGTTATCAGACACGAGGCTGCTAGCTTTTCCCAGGAGAAGGCTTTGTGGGGTCCTCTGGCTCCTTACATGCAAGACTGGAAAATGGGATATACTGCTGCATATTAAAAATGAATGGAAAGCAGAAAAAGCAAAAGGTAGTAAGAACTGATTAAATACTTCAGTATTCTTCCACTCTGGACATCAAGGTATTCAATTAACAAAGTCAGGTCCGGAAGAATACTACTTGGTAAAGGTTCATGCTTTTAAAATAAATTTATTGTTGCTGTATTTGCAGCTGCTATGTCTTCATTTCTCATATATGCATAAAGAATGGGTTAGCTGTTAATTTAGGTTGAACAAAAAACCTGAGAATGCTCAAACGAAATGGATTTTTAACACATATTCAGACTGGAAATTTTATCCCAAAGATGTCAGGAATAAAAACAAATCATATGATCAGTCCTTCTGCTTTTATCAAAAAGGCCATAAATATTTGAATATGCAGTCTGGGTTCACTGTGCATGTCACAAATCATCCGTCTGCAAATGCAAAAATTAATGTTCAACCCCTGCAAAATCCTCTGGAGGCCAGGTGTGGTGCTCCTGTATACTAGGAGCCAATATGCCAATAGGCAGTAACTAACGGTAAGCTGCAGAACAAATATTTTCAGACAGAACTGGTAGGAGAAAATGTTAAATTTGTTGAACTCAACACTATAATGCTATAGGATGGGTAAATAATTCTGAGTTCTGTGCAGTGGTTACTGGTGCAAAATTATTTTTATTTTTGCTCATTTTGTTTTGTCTTTGTAGCACTTGTTGATAACAAAGTTCATAATATGTAGATTGATCAAAAAGTAGTCAACAATTGCTCAGAATGCAACCTACTCTCCATTCTTTCATGTTACATCTAATTTCTGCCATAGTTAGCCAAAAATGTTGTAGTTGCATCTCAAATGGTAGTAATAGCTAGAAGACAAGGTCACACGCAGGAAACCAGTCATCTCCATGAGAAAATAAAGTAATTGGTAAAAAGTAGTCTAAGATCCAGAAATGAAAGGCATTATATCAAAGTTCAAAGCTACCTCAGGAGAAAGTAGGCCGCAAGACCAAAACTAAGAGTTATGAGAAAGTCTTCACATACTATATACATAACATCTGTGAGGGAACAGCAGCACAGCAAAATGTGTTGGCCTTCACAAATTAAGTTCCTTAAAACCTAGAGGGAAATAAGGTCGGTTTGTTGAAGAATGCCAGGACAGCACCACTAAAGAAAAGCAGAAACTCCCCAGTTCAGGCAGCAACTTATGGATGAACTGGGCCCTACTCCATGAACTCCAGTGATACTCTATAGTGGGGAGACTGACATTTGCAATGATGGTACCAGTGATGCTTCTGTTCCATTGACACTTGCTGACTAACTGTTAAACCTGTAGTTGGAAAGAGATACTAGTCAGAATGGATTTGATACAGCTTCAGCCATTAACCTGAACATGGAAAGATACCATGTACTCTGCAAACCATCTTCAAAGCCTTTTCTACAGATGAGGACTAACACAAACCAGAGTTTTAGCCACAGCTGCTATAAAGCATGTATGTGGAGAAAGAATGCAACACGAGGGAAGATCTAAAAAAAGCTCAGAACTATTCCATGGCAAAGAGTAAAGTGTTCTTTGATAGGGACATTATACGGTTTAAAAGCTACGTTTTTTTAATAAACTTAATACAGTAGGGTGGAAATTGGGAAAAAGGAGTTTGAGCATTTGAGAGAAAAAAACAAGTCAAGAAAACAGCAAGAAGGAATTCATCTAATTACAGGGGTGGGGGGTATGAGGAGGGGAAGCTTGAAGATAATGCTCTGCTGATTTTTTCTCTCTTTAGTCTTTGAATTTGTATAGAATAAAAGTCAAGCAAAAAGATGGATGATTTTTCCAGCTCAAATATCTGCTGCTAATATAGAACCTACCTTTTATCCTACTGTAAACTGAAAATAGGCAGACAGTAAATGTAAGGGTTTTAGTGCAATGATGGAAAGTTGTGAATAAAGATTATAGAAGAGGAAGACGGTACAAGAGGAGGGCGATGTACAGAGATGAGTAAATACATTTGTGTGTGAGCAAAGCTGAAAGTGTCCACTGCAGAACCACAGCAAATAAATGAAAGAAAATAGGTGCCATATATAAAGACTTCTATCTGGTCAGGCATTGAGACAGCTGGAATTGAGGTAAAATCCAAAATTCTGAAATCTAAGGTAGGCCAAAAAAGGACATGCTTTCATAAGATTACAGTAGTAATGACAACAACTTGGTCATTGTGACTGGGTGGTTACAGAACACCAACTAGTCATAATAAGTATCAGGACTGTATCAGCCTACTTCCTACTGAAATAAAACCAAACGTATCTTTTCCAAGTCTTGTTCAGTCTGCAGTCCTGAACAGTCTAAAATGTTTTCTGCAAAGAGAAGTGTTTCAATCAAAGGGAGGATCGTGAGGAATAATGTGTTTATTAGCAACAGTGAGCAAGCAGCAGTCTGCTTTTGGTTAGGTTCATCTTAGAGGAGGAGGCAGTGGGCTGAAGCAGCTTAAGTGAAAATATCCCATAAATACAGTTAAAAATAGAAAGTAATTAGCCCATAAACCCACCCAAAATGACAAGTTTCTAAACAAAAGAATGGGACAATGTTATTTTAGGAAAAATTACTTTAGTATTTATAAACATATGAAAGTATAAAATACAGGGAGGTGCTAGTTCCTCTTGAAAGTCTCTTCATTAACTTACTAAACCCTTCTGCTGAACTAAATTTACCCACAGACAAGAAAAGGCAAAGTTTCTGGAATCTGCTAGTTAGTTTTTCATTTGAATTTAAACATGTACATCTTCTCCAGTTTTGCTCAGTTGAAAAACAAGAAACAGTCAGTCAGCCATGAAGTGGTTTCTGCTGGGCAGGGATTCAGCAGGAAGCAGTCAGCAGTACTGTATGCATCCACAATCACTATAATGCATGACTTTTTTAGCATGCAGTAGCATTAAGCTGTTCTGATGGCTTTGACATACTTTTGCTCAGCAAAAAAATGCTGAAGAGAGCAACAGCTGCCCTTCTTGGTGCTCTCCTGCAGGCAGACTCTAATCTTCTGGGTTTATACATTTGTTCAAGAACCATTAAAAGGAAAAGCCTTCTGAAACACCAGAGGCACCAAGTGGGAAACTGTTTGCACCAAGTTTTACCTACATTAAGAAAAAGCGTAATTTATGCTTGTGTATTTTTTTACAGTAGAACCTTCCAAAAAGTCAGTATTTAAAGATGCATTTCACAGAATAGTGTTTCATATTTATTATCATAAAGGGAGGGGTGTGTCTGCTACAGTATGGCCATAAACTGGAAATGAATATTTTCCAGTCAAGACAGCACATGAAAGTTATTTGTCTAGCAGCTTCCAAAGTTGTAAACCCAGTTCAACTGGCTACCAGGCTCTGACTGTGCTTGGTAAAAAACAATTGGTATGTACCAGTGAATCAGACAAAAGATCAAACTAAAAATAGTTTCAAAGTTTATATTTATATACCTTCAGAGTATTAAAAACAGTCTTACTGAATTTCTTCGTGTTGTTTTTTTTTTTAATTATTTTTGCTACTTTGAATGCCCTGACAAATTATACTGAGGTGGTTATAAAATTGATTGTAAAAGTTTAAAATTAGGCTTTAGAGTAGACTTAGAGTAGAAAACAATTGCAAGCCAAGAAACGTTGCTGTCAGAGTAAAACTTGAAAGAAATCCAAGCTTCTTAAGGCATAAAACCTCATACAGTATAAGCAGACAAAGTTAACTCTTTACTATAGCAATCCTTTAGTTGGAAAATAAATTTCATGAATACTTTAATAGGAATTTAATCCGGGATTACAAGCTATATTACAATAAATTATGTCAACATTTAGAATTAACATAGTGTACCTGCTGTCAGTAATGTTGCGATACGTTCTTCTGTTAATTCTGTGTAACATCAATTCACTGAGGCTTATGATAGGAAACAGTAGCTATATGTGGTTAATACTGCTAAAAGAATCACAAATAAGAAAGATCCTAAAAGGAAAGGAATGGCTGCCAGTAAATGGTACAAGACCAAAGGTTAAGTAACTCTCAGAACATGAGGTTATGGGTCGAAGCAGTTAAAGGGAATATATCCCAGAAATACATTTGAGAAAATGAACTAATTAACCCCTAACATCCCCAGAATGGACAGTCTTTAAATGGAAGGGTGGGAAGAATTTATTTTTGGGAAATCTATTTCAATACAACCGGACAAAATGTGACTCAAAAGTTAAAGTAAAATCACGTAGGATTTAAGTTTATTTGTACTGAACATCTCTGCAGTTCTCGATAGTGGCTCAAACAGTACTTTTAAAGAAAAGATTTTATATTTCTCCTGCTTCAGTTTAGGATGTATTCCTACACCTTCAGCCAACCTAATGCACAGTTGCCACAGTCTGACTCTCCACCCTCCCTGTAGCTGCTCAGAAATTTGTGCTGATGTGAGCACTGTGCAGGAAATCAGCTCAGGGATCTGAGCCAGTTAAAAGCAGCTCTCCAAAGAAAGCAACTTTTTGTCTTGGTTCCCTGAACTGGCTCATTATTTGGTAGCGTGAGTGGCATGGGAGGGACCTCAGTGAGCTCGGTTTCACACAAGTTTGATGCAAGGGGCTATAAACCCCTGGGACCACCAGCTGTCCAACAGTCACTGGTAACCATCTTACATGAGCACCACAGTTCACAGCCTAAATAGTGACTTTAAACTATAATTAGCTTTAGAGTCCACTAATATAACAGCCAGTAAATTAAACGGATAAAACTTCACTAAATCTGATACCTCTGAGAAGGGAACAGTAACATCTTTCAGCTGTAAGTCACAAATCACCCAGCATGACTTACTAGAAGCTGCTGGTTAAAATGGACCGAGTAAAGGTGCAGTAAATTAGCTGCAGTGGCCCTACACTTCTCTGCCACAGGATAGATGGTTTTTGCACGCCTTCCCCACAGTGGCCATCAGACAACTGACTTCACTCACAAAAAACAGATGAAAACATCTCACTCACTTTTGCTATGTTAATTTTCTGCTTGAGGCATTACAGGGTTGGAATGGGATCACTTTCCCTTGGAAGCAGCAGGTTTTTTCAGCTCAGCTCAGCCTGCCACCTTCGCCTCCAGAACTCTGGGTGCATGTCCTACTGGTTGCTGCTGGGCTGGGTGAGCAGGGTGTCTCTCACAGCCACCTACACAGCTTGCAACACTCCCTTTGCAGCTAAAATCTGCCATGATAGCCCAGACAGCTTAATCAGCAGATCTTTGTTAGCTACCTCTGAGCACATATCTACACTGAAAATCAGGATGGAACCTGTATCGTGGTTATAACTTGTCACTTCAGTCGTCATCACCAACAACTCACCTGCCTGTGCCCCAGAGCCAGTTCTCAGTGGTGGCTTCTGGGTGTGTGCTGGAGCTTTCCTCCTCTTTTTCAGTGATGCCACAACAGACATGTGAAAGACTTTGCACATAGCTCCTTCCTGTTCCTCTGCCTTTCTGTGCCTTCTGCACACCTTCTCCATAAAAGAATAATTTGTATCCAATGAACATACCTTCTTTAAAAAAAAAAGTACTGATGAGGAGGAATATGCTGTTTCAATACTCTTTTCTATTGCTTCCCTTGGTCCTCAGCATAGACAGAGGAAAAAAAGAAAGGTTTTAAAACACTTGGGCATCAGCAAGATGGATCTAAGAACAAACCATGGAAAACGAATGCAAGACAGCAAACGTGCAATCACAGGTTTCTGACCCACAAGACTTAGAAGAAAAGCCAGCACAAGTCAGACAGTGCAGAAATCACTGGAATCTGTTCAATTTGACTAAATGCCAGAGCATACTCTAATCTGTGGAACAGAGCCAGACCTGACCCAATTTGCAGGACCTTTGTTGCTGTTTTAAACACATATCTTTACTGCACCAGATCAGAAACCAAAAACGATATTAACTTAGCAATTAAAAGATAATTAGCAGAAGCGGCAATGCTTTGATCTGCACCAGTTAATCAGGCTGCCATTAGTGCCAACTGGATATATTTGGTATAGATCTTCTTCTAGCAATTCAATCAATTTGAATGAATAAATGAATTTAGGCTACATGATAAAGTATAGCACCTAAGTCTCAAAACCTCCTTTACTCACTTATACTTAAAATCAGCAACCTAGCTATTAAGGTCAATTGCAATTAGAAGTGCTAGGAAATAAATTTAATAATTACAGCTGTTTGTACTTTGAGACTAATCAGAATATGGTGATATGGTGTTAGGCAATACCAGTTTAATGGTTTCTTCAGTCTCACTGCACCATGGGAGCATGCTGTCTGCTCAGCTGTTTTGGCACAGCCATTTGTGAGACCACCTGTGAGCCAGATCGAGGAACAGGCCCAGCTTCATTCTTTATTTTGGTGGAGAGAGGTTGTTAAGATTGGATAAGGTCCATGGTCTGATCCAAAGTGTGGCCCCACAATGAGCTGTGTCAGCACAGCTGTCCAGGGGTGGTGCAGTGGCTGCAATAAGTAAGGCAGACCAAGGACATCTCAAGTTAGTACTGCTGCCAAACACTTTGTGCAGTGAAACAGTACCAGGAACTGTGCATTGCCCTCAAGGGGCAATAGCTCAAGATAAATGCTCCAGTACACTGCTGATGCATCCATGTTCTTCATCAATGCCGGTAAAAGGCTCTGTGAACAAGCTTGCAAATTAATTGATGCTATCTCAAGGTAATTGTTGTGAATACACTCCTACAGAGTGACTTCAGAAAAAAAAGGTGATGAGGTTGATCGATTGTGAAACTAGGAGAAAGTAAGTCTGAAAAGTAAATACTGAGGCTCACTGCAAGTGACAAAGCCAGGACAACAAAATTATTTGGTGCTGTGTTTTCTCATGTTAGCCTTACTTACAGAGGTACAATCTGCATTCAGAATAGAGAAAGTTAATCACTTCAAAGGATCACTGTTAGAAATAAGTGATAAGCAATTGTAAATCATGAGGAAAAACAGGCTGAAACGTACTTAAAGTTTGTATTCCCCTTTTGGAGAGTCTTTAAACCACTTGGTCAAGAATTCAGAAACGTACCCCTTCCCCATATTTCATATCAGTAACTGAAAACAAACAACATGTCCTCCAGGGATGATTGTTGTTCTAAGCCATGGCTCTGATAGATGTATTTTTTGGTCTCAGAAGTAAATGCTACAGAAGGTTAAAAAATGTGGGTATAGTTCAGATAAACATCTAAGAGTTTGGATATTCATCTGAACGCTTTCAGTCACAAAAAAAAAGTGCTGTAAGTCTCATGAGAGAGGCTTATTTGTGATGCTGCTGGCACTTTTATTTCTGTTCTCAGCTGGAATATGATCAGAGCAGTCAACTTCTCACATAAGTGTTTTGTCTTCAAAAGTTGTGGGGGAAGAATTCTGGTCTAAAAATAGAAGATTACAGTGAGACTTATCCTATGTAAAATGACTCTGAACGATTGTCTTTTTCAGTAACGAGAAACAGTAAAATAAAACTTAGTGAAAACTGAAAAGCTGCATGCAGTTCAGAACCCTTAACCAGGAATTGTTACTGTTATTAGTTAAAAAAAGCAGAAGGAATTCATTTTAAAGCAGTATGACTGAAATTACAGCTGAGTCACTAATTCTATAATGTTTCCTGTTTGGAGATGGCAAAACTGGCAGGCAACAGCTAAAGAAGAAATCACTGCTTCCATTTTATAGCCAACACGCAAGACAACTTCTGATTTTTAGGTACAAAGCACTAACTCAAAATGCTCCACCTATGAAAAATAACTCAGATTCCATGAAGGACTAAGTTCATATAACGTTGCCTTCAAATGAAGCTTCATGAAATGTGTAGGAGGCAAAGGTGAGAAATTGAATTTTTCCATGCCTAAAAAGTTGCTATTCCCCACTGACATTCACTGATGCATGCTGAACTTCAATGGAGACCAGTGGATGTGAGCACAGTGAAAGTGCAGGCAACATTTTCCTAGCAACAACACCCACAAAGCAGCTGTGAAACAGTAGTCACCTCTGCTAGTGCAGATTTTTTTCTTTTTTATAAACTCAGCGTGCAGGCTCTTGTTCATTGCTGGCAAAAACAAAAAACTAGTGGCAGTGACGGTGTTGAGAAATAGTGTTTTATAACTGAGAATATGCTTTATCATACATACAAGTATCAAAGATGCAGGTATGGTTAACACTTCCTTGGACTAGCTGTCCTCAGGAGAAGTCTAAAGTCAAAGACATCCAAGTCAACTGGCTAGTAAATATCTGTAGGAGATTGATTGACAAATACCTCTTGCCAGCAGTGTTGACAGAAGACTCAGAGCAGTGTTTTCAAAACTCCCAGTGGAATCTGCTGCATTTTTTTTCCGTGCACAAACTACATAATGTTGCCTTTTCTTCCAAAATAAAAAAAGCACCAAAAACAAACAACACAACCCCATCCACCTATAATTCAGACTCTTGTTATGAGGACCAGAGAGATAATCGCTTAAAAAGACTCGCACGTAGCTGAACTCACAATGTATTAAGTTCTTTTTCAAGGGGGTCTCTCCTTCTCCTTCCCACCTCAGATGGTATTGCAGTTATGTACAGCAGTTTTATGAACAAGCTTACTGTTACTGACTCCTGCAGTTTATTGGAAAATTAGATATGCAGACTATTTTATAACCGCACATAAATTTCCAGACTTGCAAGATCCAGTATGTTTGCCTGTCCCCAAACCAGATTACACAATAAGGGCATTTGTAGGGAAAAAAATCATAGACACATTTTTAAAGGCTCTAAAAGACTCAGAAAAGGACTGTTAAGCAGCTGCATATTCCCAGCTTTTATGAGTAGTGGGCTGGAATATTACTCCATATAATACAGTACTTGTTTTGGAATAAGGGAGAAGGTAATCCCTAACTCTTGATAAATTTAGGGGTCATATTCACTTCCCCAGTGATACTGCCAGACCCTGGTAAATTTCCTAAAGGGCAATGGGAGTAGACTAAGCACCTTTCACATAATGATCAACTTATATGCTGTCAAAGAGATTCCAAAGAATATGTTTTTGTTTTAGGAAACAGAGGGGCACTTCTGTTTTGCTCCTCCCCTCCCAAATCTTTCCCTTTATAAATGATTTTGAGCAATCCTGCATGCTTTTTTTTTTTTTTTTTTTGGTTTTTTTTTTGG
>PPHD01013337.1:1727-17397 GCA_002909625.1 Bambusicola thoracicus | reverse complement strand
TCCACACAAAAGACCATTTCCCGGACATTAGCAGTAGTTTATCCCTCCTTCCTTGCCCCTGGCCTTGTCCATAACCCTTAGCCAGTACCTGTCCATCAATGCCCTCCAGACAAAGGATTTCTCTAGGACTTGTCTGGACTTGTTCTTCGGCAAACTTTGAGTCAATGATATAAAAGAATAATCTCTTACACCCATCATTATCCTGACAGATCCTGAATCTAGAAACATGAGGTTCCCCATAGGTTGTCTTATATATTTTCTAGCCCAGTGTAAATCAGATACCTGCTGAAATCTAAAATAGTACTACTACTTCTATTGTTGAAACACTGGTACTGAGTTTGGATTAGAACTTGCATAGACTTAGTGTAGTGGAATGATTTAAATTTATTTATTTCTTATTACATATCCAAGATCAATTTTCCCCTACTGTATTTATTGCAACTTGTCAAAGTCCAGTGATGCTGTATTCCAAAGCTAGAACAAATTACATACATCCTGGTTTAGAAGGCAGACTAAAGCAAAGTCAGCATGTGTTGAAAACCAGCACTATTTCCATTTCAGGCAGTGTGCACAAATATGATGCATATATGTCTTTGACTATTCATAAGACATAGCAATAAAGAAAAAGATTTAAAAAAGATAAAGGTCAATGAACTTTACTGATTTAGATAACAATTTAGACAGTGAATTTTCAGATAGGTCAAGTATCATCTGAGTTGTACTTCATAGACACTTTAAAATGCTTATAATTATTATTCTGTCCAATTTGCATGCCTCATCATACATGAAAAAAAAACCTGTCTGAATTCTGTGCAGTGGCATCCTTACTGTGTATTCCAAACAGCAAAATGATAATAATAGTAGTTAATAAATCAATCAATGGTCAGCTTACTGAAGCTTTCTACTCTCAAATCCCTGAGATTTTCTGATCCTCAAGCAAGCTTTAGCCATGCTATACTCTTGCTATTAAATAACATACTTCTGTGATTTATTTAATTGCTTTCTAAGTAATACAATATACCAAGTGAGAATGTTTGATCATATGAGGGCTGAATCTCCATATAGGCAAATAACATGCCAGCAGTAATGTAAGGCATATATGAAATACTTGTGAACTACATGAATCAATCATGCAAGTATCAGCAGACATTGCTCTTTGTTTTCTTTAATCTACATTAACTGTGACCGAATCATCAAATGCTTAATATGATCAGTGGCAGATCTGAATCTGAAACTTGCAATTGAAATTCCAAAATGCTCAGTAGAATTGTGCTGACCAGTACAACTAACTATATAATTCTTGTCAATCATGTGACTAGGATAGCGTATTGGCTTCATGCAATTTTTTTTTTAAATCAAAAGGAAATTAATTCTCCCCCTCCATGCCTCCAACTGACTGTGTATTCAGAATTATTCAGATTGTTTATTGGAAATGTCAGCTTATCTTGTCTGAATAGAGCAAGAGCATTTCTGCCATATGTAGTCTCTGAATTATATGCAGTAGCTGTGCACAAATTCAGTGGAAACCAAACAGTGTTTGTTTTTTTTCACCATTTTACTTTTTTTTTAATTTACATAATTAATAACTTAATTAGACTGAGATTAATACACAAGTTTATACACTTTATAAACAGAATATAGCCAAAGTAGTATCCAAAGTTGCAATGCATTGATGTTTTTCATCTAAGGCTAGTCAGCTGCTTCTCAGGACTATGGAACAGAGGCAAAGAGGCAAAGGTTCTATTGTTCTAAGCAGTTACCTGGAAACCAAAATCTTCCCTACACCTGGAGAAGCTTCATTTTCTCCAAGTGTTGGAGTTTTCGGCAGACAGTCCCTAGGGATGCCTGTCCTTTTATTTCTTGTCGTGTACAGCACTGTTGAAATCCTGACAGAGTTGGGAAACTCCATAAACCTAATTAGCTGTGGGGCTTGCGAACAGAAATCTCAAGGAAATACTCAGGCGAGTGATCTTGTGTTGCCTCTAGTGGAACTGGCTGTGTTTACCAGCTGCTGTCCAGAAGCCATCTAGTCATTAACACAGCTCTGCTGAGGCAAGATGTTTTAGTTTGGGCATAAGGCCATACTAAAATGGATCTGTAGCTTCCAGACCACATCTGGCTTGTGTCTGTGAGCTCAGAGAGCTGGCAGAGGAACTCTCAGATATCTTAGGCAAACGTATGGGGCAGATTTATAAATGCTTCTTTGGATCCTGCAGGGAAGACCGGCATCCTGTTAGATAAGCATATAATATATAACCCCAACTAAAACACAGTAGGGGGGAGAAATACAGCCTCTTAGGTCTGTTCTGATCATTCTAAGGCCTATTCTGAAATCCCTCAGCTTCTTGGGATGATTCGTAGTCCTCACTGCCAAGTTAGAGGGCAAAATTGTCTGTGGACAGGGTCTCAACGCTTTTACTTGAAACTGTTCCATGTAAAGGTGGACTAATTGCAGAGAGAAAAACCAAGCTCATCCAGCTGTGTAGCATTCAGAGTTGCTTGTGTGTTGACAGGTGTTTCACACATAATGAGACAGCTTTGATAAGAGATAATGAGTCTCCATCTGGAATAGCTGTGGCTTTTAATAGTCTGCATATTTCTTTACATGATGAGTGAGAGTTGAAAACAGGAATTCAAGAGAAAAAAATTGTAGAAGATATATTGTAATTTGCTTGTGTCAGTATACAGAATACATATTTTTTGTTCATTAAAATGAAAAGTTTAGGAACAATATTCAGAGGAATAAGCACTCAGAAGTTATTTGCTTGCCACAGATTTATACATCTGAATGGTAAATCTGTTTCTTTACATTATGCCAATTCTAGTTATGAACTCATGGTTGAATCCTGTAGTAGCTGTTTTAACCTATATCAGTTCTGCATTTGCCCCAAGGCTCTCATGCAAATTTACAGTATTTCAAGAACTAAAAGCTCAAAGTGGCCTTAATGGAACAATTTAATAGCAAATACCTACAAGAATGTTTGCCTTTGAACACTTAATACAAAGAACTCCCTAGCAGCCAATGTGACAGGCTCAATTCTGCAGTCTTGAAACTGGTAACCATGCCATTCCTATTGGCTTTCATAATGTAAGGAAAGCACGATCAACTCCTTTGTGAAATTGTCCATGAATATAAAGTACCTGACATGTCTGACTTGTACTCTTCTATGGAGCTTAATACCCTGCAGCACCACTTAAACCTTGAGAGCTGTTATTCTTCTAATGTCTTTCCCACCATCAGGAAACTGTCCTTAACACGGTAGTTTGGCTAATTCCACAAGTTTATAATGCAGTTTTGCATTTGAAACACATTAATTTGGGATGAAATAGAATAATGAGTGCTGAATGTACGAATATATATCTCCTTTAGTTTTAATGTTAAAAACAATAGCTTCACAGGAAAATGCTCTCAGGTGCTGTTTGATTACAGACCCAAGGTACTATTGCAAAATGATGTAATAGTATCTCAGGCAAAAGAATATATCTGCTTCCAGTTATACACATACACCTGAATGAAGGGAATGTTTGAATAAAATAAAAATTATCTAACTTTACCTTATGCAGCTTAAGAATTCTTCCACTGACATGAATCTGTGCAGTCCTTTTCTCTTATTACATACATTTATAATGTTTTAGACACGAGGCAGTCATCTATTTATGCTAAGTGGACACGACACTGAGAGACCACCATACACTGTTTATAAAATATACTGTGTATTAAGCATGTGTTAAAGCAGGAAATGTGCAGGAAGTCTTGGTTAGAAGAAAGTGATTTTTTCCTTTCTGTCATAGTGTGTGGTGATTGTCTGCTTTTGATCAAGTAGATAAGGCCGGCAGGTTCCAATAAAACATATGTTTGAAACAATATACTAATTACTGGGACCCTAAAAGGCTGTATTCTAAGCTTCTTGTTTCAAGACATACAAGAGCCTGGACAGAGCCTGCCTGGTAAGTTTACATGGAGGTAAAACAGAATCTGGTTCAAGCTATGTATCTACAACCCTCAGTAACAGGATTGGCAATAGGTGCAATCCAGCCACTTGTAGAAAGAGAGATGTCACATTTTGTTATTTAAACTTGAGCTATGTCTTCTTGATACAGGGTAAGAATAGATGTGTTTCACTGCTGCAGCTTATAGCTGGCATTTGTAAAACTCTGATGCTGTATTTCAGGGGAAGTGGATGTTCACAACTGCACACTCTGTGCCTACAGTTTAAACTGGCACAGTAACCCCAAATACTGCAATTGGATTGTGAATCTTTAAATTAAAACTTTAGGTGGATGTTCAGAATTATAGCACAAAATTTACGACCAAATTAAAGTTAATAAATGTGGTTTTATTTATGGAAACAATCCAGAATATGTGCTATGCTGTAAGAAAAATATTATTTTACTATTTACTTCTATGAAGTGTGAAACTGCATGCATTTTTTGGACAATTTTTTTACGAGCATAACATTTGGCTGCACAATTGTACAGGAAAGATAGGATTACTAAATTCTAAGACAAGAGCACCATGTTTCATTCTGAGATAAACTTCTTTCAAAGGATAAAATGTAGCTTTACTACAAAATTTTTGTATAGAGGAGCATGTAGTTGCAAATCCCTAGGGATAGAGCAGTAAGCTGGTTTGATTCATTAATAATACCTTGCTTTCCAAAGTGTAAAACTTATTGATGTTTTCAGAATAGTTAAGTTGGAAGGGACTTCTGTTCTCCAGTGCAACAGGTGATTCTTCACTAAACTGTTATGAATCAATTTGTAATCATCCTATTTCTTAAGAGTGATAAGTAGATTTGAAGAAGAATTTGAAGGGTTAAAAACAAAACAGAGCAAAACAAAACAAAACAAAACAAACAAACAAAAATAACTCCATATTTTAATAACAGGAAGAACAGTGGGAAGAGAGAGTCCACACTCACTTTTAGCGAAGACTATGAAGCTTGTCAGTTAGCTGGGAATTGATAAGCATATTCTAAAATAATATTTTATTGTGTGGTACTTTTGTTTTGTAATTGTTTCCATTACAACCTCAGCAGAAACAAACTCTTTTATCTTATATCTTGAAAAATATTGAAAACATCTCAGTAACCTGAAAATATTTAATGTAATTCTCAGAGCAGTACAGCAAGGTCAGCTCAAACTGATGAGTAAAATAAGTATAAATTAACCTGGATAATTTTTCCTGAAGATTGCAGAGTTCACTGAATGCCTTCCAGCAGTTCATTTTATGTAGCAGAGGGAAAAGAGGAGAGAAGCAACAAGCATCTGGGGAATGTGCATTATCCAAGTAACACAACTGGACTTCAGGGAGGATGTCCACAGTGTGCTGGCTGGGTCTGTGTGTGGCACATCCAGCAACAGCTGCTAAAGGTGTAACTACTGCCAGATGACACTACGGTCTGTGGAAACTGAATGTATGGGGTAGAGGAATTACTGCAGGAGGGAAGCAAAACTGAGCAGCAGGAGAGGAGCTGCCTCTATACCCTGTTCCAGGAATAAATATTGTTGTTAATGAGCTCATTCCTATTTCACTATTCCAGGGAATTAAGTGCTAATGCAACAACAATTGACCCTTCAATTGCACAGTATTTTTGCAAGATTTTATTTTGAGAATTGTGATACGTTCTCGAAGGTAGACAACTCACCCTGGCTGAGGGTCACTCTCTATCCCTCCCTACTGACTGCTTCTGTGTGCTGACCATAGAGACTTTTCCAACTTAGGCCAGATAGGTAAAGATAGCCTAAATGTACCACCTCAGAGCATCACAGCCAGTAGCTTGTTTACGTGAGAGGAGGTAGATGAGTAGTTATCTTGCATACATAGGTTTGTAGAGGCTAAAGGGCTTAAGACAGATTTTGCAGAACATTCCATGACTGAAGTGATGTAAATACAGCTCAGTTCTTACCCTCATTCATTCTTGCTTTACATCCAGTTACTTCCTATCTGCAGGTGAAATCCTGAATCTTGTGAAATGTGTGATCATTTTCCCATTGGCTACAGTGAGGACAGATGTTCACATCTGAAGCTTAAAAAATCAATTACAATAAGGAAGTAAAACATTTAAGTGATTCTCATTGCTGTTAAAGGTAGCAGTGAGTTTTATGGGGTCTAGTTTATAAATAATTATTTTATACAAGCATTTAGTTACTTATATTTAATGTTACTATTTCCCACTTTACTATAAAATTCAAAATTTAACTTTTTTTTTTTTTTCAGTGAGAAAAGGATCTAATTATAACTTGTATTTAACGGTATTGAGAAGAGTTAACAACACAGGCAAGAGCACCTCCAATACATTACATGTGGAATCAATTTTAGGACTGAAATCAAGTCACGTTATCTATTATGTAGAGTAGCAGAAGACTTTAGTACAAGTAGTTCTCCCATTTTTGAGCCATCCCAGTCATGTATTTGCTCTCTTGCCTTTATTTCAGCTTTTCTGTTTGGAGCATTTTATTTACATTTGTAATTGAAACAGTAATTGTAAAACTGAAATCATTTCTTATGCCAAAAAAAGAATCAGCATAGTAGTTCCTAATAAGTTTAAGTAAGATAAGAAATTCTTGCTATCTATCCTAACTATATAAAAGTATATTTTATCATTTCAAATCTTTTTCTACCTTTCAAAAAATCTGGAAAGGAAACTATTTTTATGTGAACAGCAGAGAGAAAATCTATACCTAAGAGAATGTCTGTTACAAGTGACAGATGTTCAGGCCGCAGATAGAATCAACATAACATAATGGGAATTAGAGAGTACAATTTGCAGTTCAGCTACATTCATCAACTTGGGTTTTATGTGTTACTGTATGAAGTACTTTGACTAATGACCAGGAACATAGGATGCTGCTAGTCTATTTTCACAGTATTAATAATGAAATCATAGAATTATTAAGTCTGGAAAGACCAATAAGTCCAACATCAACCCATACCTGTGACCTCTAGACCATGTCACTCAGTGCAACACCTGCCATTTTCTTCAAAACCTCCAGAGATTTTAACTACACTGGCATCCTTTTCTATTGCCTCACTACTCTTTCGGAGAATAAATGTTTCCTAATATCCAACCTGAACCTCCCCTCCAGCAACTTGAGGCCATTCCTTCTCAGCCTATTACTGTTAGGTGGGAGAAGAGGGCAACTTCTACCTCACCGCATCCTCTTTTCAGGAGGTTGTAGAGTGATAAGGTCACCCCTGAGCCTCCTCTTCACGTGTAAACTTTCTTTGTCATTATTTTGCTATAACGAGCCTCTGCTTGTAGAATGGGCATGACTTGTGATGGAGGTTATTCCTGTACTGTAATGTGGTTCGCCTATCTCCAGCTGGGTTGGGGGTTGCTGAAAATGAAGAAAGAAAAAAAGAAAAAAAAGAGAAACACATATATTTCATAAAACCACATCACTCCTAATTTAGTTTCTGATGCAAGGACTGTACTTTGATTCAGGCAGAAAAATCCAGTAACTGATGGAAAAATATGTCTTAGAGCGTGAAATACTGTCATGTGCATTTTGCTAACTGAAAACAGAAACCCTGTATTACAAGGAACGCTGTGATGTTCATTTGGTAGGTGTAGTAGAAATGCTAAGTCATTGCCTGAACCAGTGATTGAGCACCTGGTGGGAAGGCAGGACCAACCCAGGGAGCTCAGGTACATGCAATGCCCCTGAGTGACCGGAAGGGATGGAGCTAGAATCCACACCTTCCCAGACCTCATTTAAGGGTTGGCAGTGGAGGTGAGGTTATCCCTGCCCACCTGAGACCTTCTAAGGGTAAGGAGCTTTTTTTTATTTTTCCTTTGTTTCTGTGGTCACAGCTTCTGCATCTGGGCTTGTCCTCATTTGCTGAAGCCAAAGGTTTTCCCACCCCACTATTATTACTGTAATTTCAATCACATTTTAGTGTTACAGGCAGGCTTTTTTTCAGATATTCCCTTTATGTCTTCAGTGAATGAAACCTGATTTCCAGTAGCACAAATGTTTTCTTCAAAAGAGAATTTGAACCTTTCTACTGCCTGCCAGTTAGAGAAATTAATTGTCTGTCTCTTCGCACCCATTACTAAAGTAACTGTTGATTCTGCAAGTAAAGTAATCAGTGGAATGAGAAATCATAAATGAACAGCTATGGAAGGTTTCAGATTATTTGTACTAAATATCCTTTGAGATATTTATATGAACCAAATGCACAAAAAATATTAATCTTGCCCGTGTTCTCTAACTCTAGAAGGCCATGGCTGGTTTTAAGTAGCATTATCAACTATAGATGTTTTAGCACTTCTCACTAAAATCTAATAGGAAAAAAGTGTCTGATGGTAGCTGGCCTACAGCACAGAACCATCTGTAAGTAATTCTAAGGTAGAATCAGTAAAGCTCGTAAAGATGGAAACAGCAGGGATAAATGAATTTGTTTTCTGAGCTAAAATTTACAATGGTCAAAACTTTTGACCTGCTGTATTGAACAGTAAGAATCAGGGTAAGGAGAAGGGCTAAAGGAAAATAGGTTGGAATTGACTATAAGCCGATTTATTTTCAGTTTTCAGACTGCATATGTGTTTGCCATGAACACTGCAAATTAAGCAGAACATCCATCTGAAGAAACTGTTTCTTCAGTGGAGATTACAGTCACTTTGTGTCTCGAATTTTTCTCCATTTTACAAGTACCATGTTTTGATTTATTGCAATAACATTATGGTTGCTTCACAGTGTGTTTTTCTATTTACTGTTTGAAATGTAAACCTTATATGCCAGAAGACAAAGAGATTATACCATCTTTAATCAAATTTCTGAGTTTTATTAGTATTGCAAATATGGATGATGATGTTCCCAGGGACTGGGAGCAGGAGAGTAAAATTCTGCATTTGTATTCAGATAGCATCAGCTTCAAGTTTCCTGTGGGCAGAGGATTAAAACAATGTGACAGACCACTTCTGCGTAGTGGGGACACAAGATACAGTGGAGACTTTGCTTCCATTTGGAAATTATTTGTTTTCTCTGGGGATGTTACGGTAGAAAACATAGTAGCTTTATAGAATAGCAATATATTGCTAACTTACTCTGTTATCTGTTTTACCTTGTATATTTGGTGCTCTTACTAGACAGAGAAGAACTTTGCTAATGTTCTTCTATGGGATAGTTGAGTCTTTGTATGTAAACTAATTAAAAAGAAAAGGTAATGGTGTGGTCAGTTCTTTTGTTATTGCTCTGCTTCTCAGCAACAAGATATTAATTTTCAAATTGTAATGTGTTTCGTGAAAAACAGAAATGCTAGATTACCATTAGCAGAAAAACCAACAAAGCACTGTTGTAATTTCAATGCTGGATAAGCAAATGAAAAAAGTTGGCTTTTTAAGTCAACTGGTATCTTATTAATGAAGATCACTGATCCGAAGATCACACAACTGTGATACTAATCAGATGAATAACTGCGTCGATGGGTAAGGGAACAGACACTGATGTCATCTACCTGGACTTCAGTAAGGCCTTTGACATGGTGCACCACAATATCCTACTTTTCAAATTGGAAAAATAAGGATTTGATGGGTAGACTGTCTGATGGATGAAAAACTGGTTGCAGGATCAAATTCAGAGTGTCGTGGTCAATGGCTCCCTGTCTGGAAGGAGATCAGTGACAAGTGGTATCCCTCACGGATCAGTGCTAGGACCTATCCTCTTTAATATCTTCATCAATTGAATCAGCAGTGGGGTCAAGTGTACCCTCAGCAAGTTTGCAGATGACACCAAGCTGTGGGGTGTGGTTGACATACCTGAGACAGGATGCCATACAGAGGGATGTAGACTGGATCAAGCAGTGGGCCTGGGAGAACCTTGTGAGGTTCACTAAATCCATGTGCAAGGTCTTGTATCTGGGCTGAGACAGTCTCTGCTACTAATACAAGCTGGGGGTGAAATGATTGCGCACAGCCTTGCTGAAAAGGACCTGGGGGTACCGGTGGATGGTAAGCTTGATGTGAGTCAGCCCTCACCACTCAGAAGGCCAACAGAATCCTGGCTGCACTAAGAGATGTGTGGTCAGCAGGTTGAGGAAGGTGATACTGCCCCTCTACTCTGCAAAAATGATCCAAGGGATGGAACATCTCTCCTACAAGGACATGCTGAGAGAGCTGGGGCTGCTCAGTCTGGAGAAGAGTAGGCTCTGCGGAGACCTGGATGCTCACAGGCACAAGAGATCTTTCAAAGCAAATGATCAGTGATTTTAGCAGAAGGTTATTAAAACCAGTGGAGCTGTCAGACCTGCTTCTAAGCTAAGAATGCTGCATGTTATAGGCTATACTTAATAGCCCTAACTAGCAGCCACAGTAAATTTGAGGGTTATCGTATTTTTGCCTGTTATCTCAGCCACGCTAACTGATGCTCTCTTCACTCTTCACCCAAATACATTTCAACCTCAGTACGAGAAGAATCTATATGTAACTTCCAACCTAATTTTATGTATATAGGAGGATGCATAGAAGCATTATTCTTTGTCTTGGTCTTGAAGCTGCTGTTGTCAATCTAAATATCTAATGAGAATGCAAAAGCTTAAACTTAAGAGTATTTTACTTTTCTTGCAAAACAACAATTTTCTAGCACTATTTGATAGTCATAATCAAGTCCCTGAAGTTTTCATCTATAGACTTGGTTTAGTTAATTTCATGATTTTCAGCCTGAAAAAGTGAGGTATACTCATATATACTAGTATTCAGGAGTATACCTTGTAATACACTTCTTCCCTCTAATACAACTATTCCTAGCAAAAAGATGAGCAATTTGTTAAAATATGATCATTCTCTAGTAGGAATGCTTTGAAGTCAAGCGTTTATGCATAGTTATATTTACAAATGTCTTACATAAATATATTACTTCCCAAGATGTATGTTATGCTTCAACAAAATGATTAGTTATGAAATTGTGCATTAATAAAAACAGTTGGTTCTCTTTGTAGCTCAGTTCCCTTTGCCCTCACATATATACAGTAATGTCATATAGCTCTCTGCAGTACTTCTGAATAACTATAACTATGCTATAACCATAATATGTGAATTTATATTATGCATGAAAGGTCACGGCCTATGAGGAAGTCAGTTTCTTTTCATGTGTATCATCCTTAAGAGTTAGCACTTATGGAAGTGAGGCAAAAGGAAAAACAGGCATTGCAAGGAGTATGATTTAAAACCTCGATCCCATTTAAAAACAAAACAAAACAAAAAAACCCCACAAATATTACAAGACATTTGGTGAAAAATGAAAAACATACATGAAAGTTTCTCATAGATCAAGGAAAATGTAAATTCCAACATAAAATAAAGGCCCGGATCTCATAAATGAAAAGAAGTAAAAAAGAACTGTATAATACCTATAAAAGATCACCCATGTCAGACAGCAGAATTTACCTCTCTCTTTATTAGTGTGAGAAGTGGAAACATCTACCTTTGCATCTCTTATTCAAAATGTACTAGTGTTAAATCATTGTAGAACCTGTAGAGAAATAACAGATATTTAATGATTCTGACATGTTGCAAGTGGTGTGATTTTAAGAGATTTGTTCTCTTGATTTTGTATTGTGGCTAAAAACACTCTAGAATGGATATCAGTTTAGAAAAGGAATACAGCATTGCATAGAATGTTTTTGATAGTACTATTTATTTAGTTGCAATACACCTACATCTATCCTTAGCTCCCTCATTCTCTAAAGGAATTAAAAAATAAACAAAATAAAGGGGAGAATTTCTTATTCAGAAACATGGGAGCTCAGTTCAGGCAGTTCATCAGTGTCAGGCCCTTGATCATGTTGTTCTTACTACATGTTGCTTCCCAACAACATGTTTTATTCTTTGCCATTTGCAAACCATTACAAAATAGCCTAGGGGAAACCTTGAATCAAAATGGCTTTTTCATTTAACTTTCCTTCAGCAGCAGCATGAGCCTGTGTTTGAAATAGAGACTAACTTTATTTTAAAAATTAGGTGAAGTTTTATTTATAATATTTCTAATTACAGAGCAGTAGTTACACTGTTCCACAACTGAATTACATGGGTATTTTCATGTCATCCAATATAATTTTGCAGCTGAGAGATTTTTATGGCAGCAAAGGTGCTTTTTCACAGGCCAAGAGTAAGCTGCCAGAAGATATCCTGGAAATAAATTCTTCTGAGCACTATCTTGAAGCCTAGAGAAAGGCTATGCAGAAGACTTCCAGGCAGAAGGTATCCAGGTCAAAGTGCTCAGGAAGCCTGAAGTGCCAGGGAAGTTGCAACTCCTTGAAATACAGCTGAACATTCTGAGTAATGAGGCTGAAATGTTTTTCCTGGTTTTCCTGTAAGTAGTAGTTCATTCTGAGGTCCTGAGCCTGTGCTGGGGAGTGAAACCTTGTCTTGGAAAAGACTGGGAGACAATATTTATTAGCCTTACTTAAGGATGATTTTTTCTATTTAACAGAGGTTAAACATAGGTTGTTTGTTAAAAGCAGGTTGTTTGCTTTGGGCAGTTCTGGAGAATAGGAACTGACTGTGGCCTGTGGAGCTGTCATAGGCTGGAAATCAACTGCAGTGCAGGAGCCAGACAGGAAGGAGTTGGTGAAAATGTTACTGCTGAGTCCACCTGTGCAAAAGCTCAAAAGTAAGTGTTGATATTTTGTGGAAGAAAGAATGACTGACTCAAACAGCTTGACAGAATCACTGTTTTACTGTGGCTCTCACATTCAGTCTTTTTTTTTTTTTTTTTCGCCCAAATACTTGTGCCCTACAAATTTTCTTTCCTTCCTGTGGGGACCCTAATCTAGAGCAGCAGAGATTTGAACTGCCGTAGATTACTCTCGCCTTCTGGAGATAAGTGGCCTTCATTCTTGTAGGTCAGACCTTTCTACCTGTACTACTGGTCTGTCATTTCCGTCACATTTTTCTGATCTGCAAATCCCCCATTCCATCTCCTGATTACTTCCCCAGCTGGGTGATACAAGATGACAGTCATTGCTGAGCCTGCTTCCAGTCTTACTATGCAGCCTTTTAACTTTTTTGTGTTTTCCTGTTCTTTCTGCTTTTGTTTCTCACACCAAGATTTCTTTCAATAGCCTGTGAAGCTTATAAGCCTCAGTGGACTTCCTTTGCATGGCAAGCAGCAGGCCTGAGAGGCTGTTAGCCTTATTTCATTGGCATATACGCATCTCTCTAAATTCCTTGCAAACATCAGCAATAAAAGGAAATGTGTTTAAATGCTGAAATGAGCACAGAACAAAAAAAGATATAAAATTCAGTCCTGAGAAAGAAAAGTTGTCTATAGATTTCAAACAAAATTCAAGCAAAGCCCCCAGGCAGAAAGTACGTTAACACTTTTACACGGCTGAATAATTTTTTCTCCTTTGAACACAAACTTCAGTCTAATACTCTTACTCTACAACTGTGTCAATCAAACACCAAAAGAATTTGTAGCGCTGCATCCCAAGGTTTAGAAGTGACTGAAAGTGACAGGAGATGGATAAGTCACCTTTACCTTGTAAATTATGTTATAGACTACCAGGATAGGAATGCATGAATCAAAAGGTAGGGAAAAGTCCTTTTCATGTTCTGTAAAAATACATGCCTTTTTGATATTTTGAATCTCCAGGTCATGGAATTTTCAACTGAAGTAATAACTTTTTCTGGCACTTGCACTAATGTTTTAAGCAAAACCATTAAAGTCAGGAAATAAATAAATGAAGGAAGGAAGCAATTATATTTTTACAGGCAAATACCCATAGGTGCCAGGTCCACAAAAATTAACTAGCAGATTTTGGGTCTCACTGTGACAGGAAAAATGCCAGATAGTTTGGCAGATAATGTGTAGGAGCAACATATCCTGCTAAGGAATAGGTAAATGATAGTCACTGGCAACAGGAAAAAAAAAAAATCAGCTTGTAACTAGTGGAAAAACTTATAAGAAAACATATTTTTATTATCATAGTTATCAAAGAAAATGCATTTCAAAAGCTCTAATATGTATGTGGATGCTCATTTGTGTGCATATACAGAGAGTAAGTAAATGGATAGTTATTCAGTTATAGTTGCAGAATACTTTTGCTTTTCCTGTTTAAATAAGAAAATAAGGCAGTTTTCACTGTCTTAGCCAGTGACTATGACACCAAGTATAAGCTGTAAAATAAGGTGATCTCCCAGCAATTGGAAATCATTTAGAGCAATTAGAAAACATGCATATGCACAGGATTTATAAGTAGCTCATGAAAACTGACAGCAGTTACGAAGCATTGCAATAAAAAAAAAAATCACAGATCTCCATGTGTGTCTGCTTTTACAAAATAGAGTGGATAAAAAATACAATTTCACATTTACAATTTAGTTTCTCTGATAAATTTAAATATGTTATGTAGGTTAGTATGTGGTTACTGTTTGTTTGTTTGTTTGTTTTTGGTTTTTTTTGGACGTTTAGGAACAGTTGTTCAAATTAACCTTATGAACTGTTCTACAAGTTTAAAGAATAACAGTAGAGTAAGTTAGCAGTGAAAGATCAGAACTTATATCCTTTTTACAGGCAAGCGCCTAAGCAAGTCTAACAGTTCTGAACTCCTACAGTTTAGTGTCTTTTTTAAGAAGGTTCTGAATGACCTTCTCTTTCTCTCTTAAGAAGAGGGAGGCCTAACATAGTCTATTAAATTACAGGTTTGTGAATACCTCCCTAAATGCCTAGGCTTCCAAGGCATAAATGCTGGATTTGTAGAAGAAATCTGTGCTTCCAGTTTAAAAGGAGCCATAAAATAAATATCCATAACTGCATGCATATTATAACATGAACCAGGAACACCAGTTTCAGTGGACGGTGTGGTCTCAGTAACTACTGGAGTGGTGATGCACAACCATTTTACATCATCTTGTAGAGAAGTGATTTGGTGGGATGTTTACATAAAATATTTTTCTTTAGAAAAATTTCTCAGATGACAAGAAATTTCTTTCAATACTTGTTGTGGGAACATCAAGTATACATAACATGGCCTAAGTAAAAATAAAAATGTACTGAAATACAAATTGTATTATTTAATATAGACAGTATTTTCTAGCACTTAATAATACTTCTGTATTCTTTGGGAAATACTGTGCATCATTTTGCCTGTGATTTGGTGAAGAAGATTTAGATGTCTATGATTCTGTAGACCAACTTAATCTTCCAGTTTTTAAAGAATAGGGCAGATTTTAAGAGTCCAAATGTTCTAATGAAATTAAGTTTGTGACCACAGTATTTGGTACTGGACTATCATCCACCTAACTTTTAAACTATTAGTTTCTGTTAAATTTGTAGTTCGATCACTGAATGGTTCATCTTCAGTGCATAATAAGCTTTACAGTCACAGACTACCGAATTTCCTACTGAGCAAGCAAAATGATAATTTATAATGCAGTGGCAGTTTAATTGTTTGTGATGATAAAGTTACCCTTCACTGCAAAATTCTCTATTAACCAGCTAACTGGCCACTGACATTTTCAGTATTCAGTGATCTCTTCAATTTATTTTATACTCTCTTCTGCCATTATATCCTGCATCACTCCTGTGTGTCGCCATAATATTGCCTAGTCCTCTACTCTCTGGTTTTTAAAACTAGTTAACAGCAACTCAGAAACACTAGCGGCAACACAGTTTGGAAGAAAAGCTACTTTGATTTCTTTTTTTTTTTTTTTTTTTTTTTTTT